>PVKN010001214.1:41055-55374 GCA_004027915.1 Capromys pilorides | reverse complement strand
GCATGCCTGCTAGGTTTTTAAATATTTTAAGCTGCACGCCTGACTTACTGTGGTTTTGCTTTGCTCTTTCTGTTTTAATGACTGAAATTCTTAGGGGAGATGGATTCTCTTTCCCCCGCTTCCCTGCCTCCCTTCTTTCCTTCCTCCTTCCTCTCCTCTCTCTCCCTCCCTACCTGTTCCTTTGTTTCTTTAGGAGACAGCATCTCCTATGCAAGATTTTCCTGTCCCACCAAGGAACATGGCAGCAGTACAACTCCTTCACACTTCCTTACAGCCACCTAAGCCTGGCCACCTGCAGTGCCCTGGTGCCACCTGGCAGGCCCCCTAGGGCTGACCTGTCCTCGGGTGGTCCAAACAGGACAGTGACCTGCTGAAGCACAGGGGCAGAGTACAATCTCCTTCCGCTTGCTATGGGGTGAGGGAAAGGATGGGGCGCAGACTTTCAAGACCGCATGGGCCCCCCTGTGCGTTCCTCACTGGGACACCCACGGACTTCTCTCCTCCCCATGCCGGTGTGACTCTGAGCCGGACCCGGACACACAGATGGGTCTGTCTGACACCGGGAAAAGCCAGAGACTGGGGGAGGCTGCACCCAGGTAGGTCTGCAGCAACCGCCCCACCAGAGCCTGGCACTGAGGGCCACCAAGGTATGGCTCTGTTTCCACAGTGTCTCCACCTACCTGAGCACCAGAGTTGGGGGTGGGCTTCAAGGAAGGAGGGCTGAGGGCCCTGGACTGAGAAAGCCCCACACCCCATGAAGAACTCATGTTTGTGTATTACTATTTTGTATTACTATGTGGTCCAGACTGGCCTTGAACTCAAGGTAATCCTCCTGCCTCAGCCTCCTGAGTGCTGGGATCACAGGTCTAAGACCACCCCACCCTGCTTGAATGCGCATTCAGAGACTGCCATGGATCACTCACGTGGCTAACAACATGAACGTCCCTTAGCCCTCCAGCCTGGGTGACCCTGAGTCAGCAAGTGTGAGCCCCAGGCTTCCTTCTGGGGTATAGGGACTCACAGCACCCCAAAGAGGGCAGAGTGATGAAGTCTCCTTGGCCCCGGGCCAACAGCCATCCCAAAGTCTGGCCAAGAGGTGCATCTCTGGGTCGGCAAATGGTGTGGCCCTTCTGCTCATGGCAAGGTACCTCTAATGCATGCTTCCCCACATACAGGGCATAGGAAGCTTCCTCTGAGATATCCAGAGTGATTAATGAGGAGCCTGCTGTGATCTTGACTTTTTTCAAAATAAAAATATCCAAGGATCAAATCACGCATGGTTATGATAATTAATAAAAAAGAGACCACGTCCAGGAGCACAGGAAAGCAGTAGAGCCTACTTGGAGTTGGTGGCCATGCTAGCAGAGGCAGGAGGGGGCTAGGGGCTGCACTCAGGCCGGCTGGATACAAGCCAGGGAGGGGGCCATCTGCACTGGGCTCACCCATAAGCCAGGGCTGGGAAGAGGCATTTCCCACAGCTTCAGCGGTGGCTCCCCTTGGGCCTGCAGGGCCAGGGCAGCCCGGGGTCAGGCTCTCTTAAGTGCAGATTTGACCCAAGGAATGGCTCCCATTTGGGTGAGAAGGCGAGGCTGTAGGCTCTGCCCGTAGTGGGATTCGGGGTGCACTGGTGCCTGTCTGCTGGCCCCCTGCATCTCCTGCAGCTTGCCAGGCTGCCCACCGAACAGGAGCGCGATGCCTACCAGACCCCGCGCCTACCAGCAAAGCCATTGTCATAGGGCCACTTGGCTTTTTTGAGAAAGTTGGGGAGTTTTCTCAGTTACCTGAAGTTTTTCTTCAAAACCTCAGAGACTCCCCTCCACCTGGCTCTGTGCCCAGCTCTGCCCAGTGTCCAGGGCTCTGGCCCCACTTCCTGAGGCTCCTCCCGTGCCCACCCCAGCATCTCCCTCCTTGGCCCTGGTCTTCCCTGTGGAGGTGGCTATCGCGTACAGCTGGCCATCGGCCACTGGGGCATTATCTGCACACTCCTCCTCTCTAAGACAGAGAGCCTCTTATCCTCCTTCAGGTCCTGCCTGTCCTTTGCCCAGCAGAGAATGGCAACCTGGTGGGGGAAGAGTTGAGGGGAGGAGCTACACTAGGGCCAGAGACCACACCAGCCCGGTGGCACTGGAGGTGATGGGGTGTGTTCAAGGACACTTCTGGAGAGGACCAGGCACAGGATCCATAGTGAGGCCAGCTGTCAGGCAAGAATGCACTTGGCATGGAGGTGACAGAGAGGCCACTGGCTCGAGTTCAGGTTAGAAGGACTGAGGACAATTATTTGCAGAGCCTAAAATCTGTCCTGTGCAAGGCAGGGACCCAGGGGCCGGTGGCAGCCTACCCGAGGGCACACGCATCTACACGTGTCTGCACATGTCATCTACAGGCAGCTACATGAGCTCAGCAGACACTGCACCTGCTTGGAAAGGCCACCAAGACACGGGCCAGACACACAGAGCTGGGCTGTGCAGCTCAGGCGTCCCGGGATGCTGTGACAGTCGCTCTCTTGATGGGCTTACCCTCCTTCGGCCCATGGTGGAGAACAGCTCTGCCAGGACATGCAGAGACAAGGGCGGAACAAGAGCAAAGCCACACCCCTCGCCCCACGGAAGGGACGTCACCCACACGTAGAGGGCTTGACAGTCCCCCTCCTAGTGTCAACACCCCAGGGCCTGTTCAAGGTATGCTGGCTCCACACAGCACTTATGTCTCTCTTTCTCTCCTTTTTTTTCTCCCCAACCCCTCCTTTTTTGGGGGAGAGGAGCTTTTTGAGACAGGGTCTCCTATGTAGTCAAGCTGGCCTTCAACTCACTACGTAACACAGCTGGCCTCAAATCTATGGAGCTCTTCCTGCCTCAGCCTCCTAAATGCTGAGGCAGAAGGCATGCGCCACCACGCCCTGGGCTGCTAAATGATGTTCTTGAGCCCTAAGCTCTGCTACTTTTTCTAGCAGCGTGCTGAAGCTGTGGAAGTGTCCACGATTCCACAACGGGTCCCGGCCGTGATCCCCCCTCTGCTTCCAGCAGCGCTGCTCGTATGTCCCGGTGCCTCTCCAGGTGGTTCTGAGTCTTCACTGCTCAGGGTCACTGTCAGGGAACCGTCCCTGGCCAGAAGGAGACTCCCTGCCGGCAGCCGAGCATGCAGAGAGTCGCCTACTTCACGCCATAGGTGGGCGGGAAAGCGCAGCGGTGTTCTCCCTCGCTGTGGCCTCTCCCCGCAGAACTCAGTGGCCCTGGCTCTTCTCTGGACAGGAAGTGGGTTCGCTGGGCCCGGCCCACCGGCCGATCCAGGACTGTGGCTCCCTGGGCATCTGGAGGGATGTGCTCTGCAGAGACTGTGTCCTGGCCTCTCTGGGACGCTTGGCCCTGTGCCACTGCCCACACCAGGGCTGCCAGCCCCGGGCACATGAAGGCTTCCCTGCAGCCTTCCTAGGTCAGGCTGGCCTGTAGGGCCTGCAGGGTTGAGGGGTGCTGACCCCAGGCTGCTCTGGCCCTGCAGGCCCAAGGGGAGCCACAGCTGAAGCTGTGGGAAATGCCTCTTCCCAGCCCCGGCCTGTGGGTGAGCCTGGTGTGCACGGCCTCCCTCCCTGTGTGTGCCTTCTCCCTGGCTTGAGTAAGTGATGGTGCTGTGGTGAGTGCTCTGCTGACACGTGGGGCTCGGGCATTGGCTGTCCCTGATCTCTCTACCCTAGGCATGGCGGAGGAGTCTAACAGCAGCCTTGGACCAGAGTGCTAAGGGAAGCCACAACAGGCAGGACCCCCTCCCAGCCCGGAGCTGCGGATCATGGCCCAACTTCCGAGGGGATACAGTCAGCCACCCAAGGCCAAGCTGGGGGCTAAGGCTCCTCCCCCTGGTTGATGCAGCACTGGCCTCAGCTTGCTATCTAGGTGTTGCTATGGTGACAGTGGGAGAGAGAATTTGGCAAAAGACTTAACGGTTACAAGTGGAGGCGGGATTCTCAGCAGGCACTGCGGCCTGCTTCACCTGCTTTCCATAGCTGTGCTGGCCGGGCTGCACCCGGGGCTGCTCAGTCAGCACCATGAGGCTCCCTGGGGACCCCAGTGACCAGAGCGCAGGAGCCAGGGACTCCGCCTGCACCCCAGCCCTAACTGAATCTGTGACGAGCCATTGCCCTTCCTGTGGCTGTGGACAGCACACCCTGATCTCACGGCCCGGCTCTGGAACTGCCTGGGGCCACTGTGTTCCATCCGCGTGGCGACACAGGGCCCGATCGCAGTGTTTCCCGAGGATTTTCCCTCAATACGCACAAAATTATGTTTAATTACAAATTTAATGTAAATGAATGTAATCAGGTAATTAGAATGCGCAATGGCGTGATATTTGGAGCATGTAGCAATGCTCTTCTAATGTGCAAAATTACGTTAAGATTCGTACTGAACTTTGCAAGAAAAGGCGCTGTTGAGCAAAAGCAGATGATTTTAAAGTTCAACATCTTGATCGCTTCAACATTTCATTTATGAAATGCTGTGTTTAGCCAATAGTTTTAACAATTTGCTAAATATGTTTTGTAAAAATCAAACAATTTCATAGTTAGCAGAGTGCTAAAAAAGCCCTAGGATCTATTCTCTGGGCCGCATATAGCTCAAGCAGCTGAAACCAGTTTAAAAAGATGCTTCATTATAAATCATTGAAGATAGGAATTCAGAACAGAAATGCTGACTCTGCCCTTTACTCTAAATGAGGGCCTCACGCACCGCCAGACTCCTGCGTGTGACCAAGCGCCTGCCTGTCGTGGGTTGTTGCTGGCAGCTGCAGGCACAGGGAGGTGACAGGTAGCCCACGCACCTGCCCCTCCCATGTACTGGTCCTGTGTCTTGGTGGTGAGCCTGGGTTCTGGTATCCCTGGCCAGACACAGGGGCCAGACACTGGGTACCGGCTAGGTGGCCCCCTCCCTAGTCTTGGTCCTATACCCTTCTCACCGGGCCTCAGCCAGCGCTGCACACGCAGCTCCCAGGACACTGCAGTGTCCCCAGTCACAAGCCTTCCTTTGTAAGGGGTCTGCCAGCCCTTGCTGCTCCTCCTCTTCTCCCTTCTCGCATGTTAAAGAAGAGAACACTCTCTCTGGTCCTCGGTCCCCCAGCTCTGCACATTGATACCGTGGTGTAGAGAGAGCTCCATGCTCGGGTAGGGCCTGGGTGAGAAGCCAGGGCGTTGGGGCTATGACTGTCCACATGTCCATGTGCCTGCCCATCAGTGGGTCTCCATAGGCCAAAAATTGAATCTTGCTTCTGGGACAGGGTCTTGCTTAGTAGTCCAGTCTGGGCTTGAACTCCCTTTGTCATCCAGGTTGGCCTCAAGCTCCTGGCTCGGCCTCCTGAGGGCAGGGATTACAGGCGAGTATCACTGGGTGGGCTGCAATTAGAGGCAGCTGCCGACATCACTGACTAAAGTGGGAATCGGGGCTTTGGCTACAGGTTTGCGGGGCTGCAGCTGGCCACTGGCTCTCCTTCTGGCGTCCGGTGGCTGGATCCTTCTCTCCTTCCTTCTGGAGGGCGGCTGCCAGCTGCAAGCCAGTGGAGTGAGGGGTGGCCTGTGCAGGTGAGGCACCGAATCTGAGCTCACTCATTGTCCCGTCTGTTTCTGTACATGGAAGTAGCTGTAATGGGAGCCTCCAACCGCAGACTTCTAGAAAACACACCCACTTAAAGGTGCTCTATAACATTCAAATGTCATTTCACAGATGTCTGTGAGGTGGGCCACAGACACTTGGACATGGAAGGGGCCGAGGACAAAAAGAGCCGAGGGCCCTGGTGCTCCTGGTCGGGTTTGAATGGGCGAGAAGACCAAGCTCGTGCCTGGGCCACAGTCCAAGCTCTACGCAGAGCTTGGGCCTCACTCACTGTAGGGACAGACTGAAAGAGTCCTGATGATGTCGTCGATGGTGGGGAGGCCATACTAGAGGGAGGTGGCCTGAGCCCACTGTGGCAGGGTCCTCTGAGGCAGCCCATGGGGGTACCATCTGTGGGTGAGGCTGACACATGTGCAGGAATAAGCCCAGGGCAGCAGGCTGGGGTGGCACAGGCAGAGTCCCTGGGCCTCAGGGCTCCGCCAGCCTCTGTGCTCCTGCATGTTGGTCCTCAGCTTCCTCTGATGCCAGCTTCTGTTTCATGGGCGTCAGTGATATGCGTCCAGGTCTCATTTATATAAAAACTGAGGCATAAGGGGGAAGGCAGCTGTGAAGAAGGAATGTCCCTCAGTTAGGAAGGGCCACATGGCAGCCCTGGGGGGTCTTGGAGATGGGCTGTTGTGTGGCACGGAGGCCCCAGCGACACGCCAGCCAGCTTCCTGAGTGGTGGCCACACAGTCAGATTACTATATGTCTGGTACTTATATATTTCTTACCTTGCTTAACCCAGCCCTGGGCCCTGTGGAGTAAGGTTTATTCTGAGCATCATGGAGGGTGGAGCCACCCCTACTTTGACCTCATGCCATGACCTCTGGTGGGCAAGGCACAGTAAGCCGTGGGAGAGGAATGTGGAGATGCCAGCGTGAGGGACAGCCTGGCTCTACCCAGTCACAGGCTGTGCCCCTGGGAAGGCAGCGGGGCAATGAGCTGTGCCCCCAGGTTGGCCCGCCATGCTCTGGAGCCGATGGCTTTGTTCCTACAACCCTCGGAGCTGGGGCTGCACCCTGTGCCCAGGTCCAGTTTCACCAGGTGCCAGGGAATTCTCAGGCCAGGACAGAAAGGGGCATTCATCCTGGAGCTGCCGCCGTCTCTCAGCTGCCACCCACGTGTCACCACAGTGCGGTCCGGGCCATTTGTGTGTGAGCCCCCACAGGGCACAATGATTTATTCATTTCTCCTCAAAGATGAGTATCATATGGGCTCATTAAATGATGGATTTCAGATCATTTGAATGGTCCCTTGGCCCCTGTGGCCCTGCCCATGGCTCGGGGCCTGGGAACTGGACACCTAACACCAGATCCTTCGTGGGAACTGTCCCTGGACGGCCACCTCTCCGCTCAGCTCTCTGTGGGCACGGTGCCCAGCTCTGGCTGCGGGCGGGGTGAGCAGAGCCCAACATGCTATTCGTCCTGGGTATGTGACTCGGACTGGCCAGACAAGAGAGACCCTGCGGCGGGGCTGGGCGTGGTATGGATGGGTGGTCAGAAACACAGCAGGCTACTTGAGTTTTAAAACTGTTGACCAATAAGACATGAAATCTTACCTAAAACAAACAAACTGATTCAGGTAGGAAGAACTCTGACTCAGTGGTCAGCTGGGTCAACAAACAAGGTGGGCTAGGTCTGGCTACCAGGGCACCACAGACACAGGTGTCTCTGTACCAGACACAGGGTCATCTGCACCTCTGTGGCAGAGGGTGTGGCACAGGGACTGGTCCTGCAGCTCGTGCTCCAATGGCCCTCCAGTTCTTGGGGCTATGTGTCCACGTGTACTAGCCCCAAAGGTGCGATAATCCTACTGACATTTGCTTGTGTGTTTGCCTAATAGTGATGACGACCCTGGATCAATGTGCATGGCTTGTAACAGGAAGCCGAGAGCTGTGTGGGGCTGGGCTCGTGTCTGTGTGTGCGGCCTCGGTAGCGCAGTCTGTCCTGGGGAAAGTGCCGGAAGGCTTTCCCACCCACCTGCCCCTGGCTCCAACACAGCCAGTGTGGATGGTGTGTCTTCTGCTAAGCACATGAACTCCAATTTCTAACCTCACAGAGCCTGTATCCCAACACCGGGACACCAGGAACAGGATGGTGGGTGGACCGTGGGAAGCAGCTGCCCACATTTGTGCAAAGAGAGCTGCCATGTGCACAGGAACCAAGAGGACTCCCTGGCCCCAGAGCACCGGTCAGGCTTCTGCCTCGGTTTCTCTCCAGTCCCATCCTGGCTCCCCGGGCATCCCCAAAGCCAGATGTGCGTGTGTCTGTTTAGTCACAGGGTTGCCTGATGGTTGCTTCTGTCATTACTGTTGCGGCAACAGCTGTCACCAAGCTGAGCTTCCTTGGAAGATGCGAGAGGGAGGGAAGCACTCTAACACCACCGATTGAGAAAATGAGCACTTTTCTCCAAATTACTTGCAGTGGCTGCAGAAAGTGTGCTACAAAGTGCAGTTCTATCTCCTGGTTTCTCCCCTTCTGCCTCACTGTGGGATTCCCTTGGGGGTACATTGCTGAACCGGGCAGGACAGAGGGGCTGCCTGGCCCAGGGCTGTTGGCTGAGATCACAGGGCCTGTGACTTTCGGGCCATGCTGGCACAGAGCTACCAGGAGGGGACCAGGGGACAGAGGACAGAGGGAGCATGGTGAGTAAACAGAAGATGGGGTGGGGGAGGTGTGGGGACAGCACCACGCACTTGGCAATGCAGGCCAGGACAACCGTGGAAGTGGGACTCTGAGGATTGAGCTCCCATCTCCTCCCCACATGACTACAAGGAGATGTGCACCCCACCCCGAGCCACCTCACTGTGGGCTCTGAGGGGACCTGGAGACCTGGGGCTGCTCAGGGCAACGCTACTAAGAGATGGGTACTTATGAGGCAATGTGGAGGCCTGGACAGTGCAGAAATGAGGGTCCTGGTGCTGTGGCTGTGCAGTGGGTCTGAGGCCCGGAATTTCTGCCCTGGCTGCCATATCATGGACTCCTGAAGAGCAGCGGGCATCTCTGGAGTCCATGAGGTTGGCCCACCTCAGCACTTTACCTTCTCCGTCTTCTCTACATATGAAGCCCTGCCTTACAGTTGTTGACAACAGGTCTTTTAGATGCCATCATCACCTGTCCTAAGGTTAGGAAGTTCACACTGACACTTGCTACCACCCAGCTGCAAAGCCCTGTCTGGGCGCAGTGGGAAGACCTCGAGCCTGCATCCCTGAGGACAAGCAGGTGCACTTACGCAGGCAGCCTGCACCCTACACATGCAATGCAGTTTTGCTGGAGAGATATCACTTCTTATCCTTGATTTCCACCTTGGCACGAGGAATCTTTGCTGTTTGAGGACGTTGCTACTTGGTGCACAGAGGGGAGGAGCAGCCAACAGCCAGGGGGCCATCCTGCCCCAGAGGTGCAGGCAGCCCGTACTCCTCAAAATCTCACGATATGGAGAAACTCCACCAGCAGAGTGAGGGAACCCGCGGGAAGCTGGAGTTTGCGTCCTCACTTCTGTCTTGGTCTTTCCAGCTGGCCCACAGCAGCACAGGTCGGTATCACCACAACATCCAGCTCTTTGCTGGCCTTCAGGTGTCTGTCACGTAGGCTGGAGGTGGTGGTGCAGGAGGGAGGCTGCCCTCCAGCCCGAGTTCCCACATGGAGCCCGATCTCCCTCTCATCCCAAATGCAGCGACCAGCCTTGGGGTGAGGGCGAGGAACCTTGTTGGTACATGCACAGAGCTGGCCCAAGCCAGGCCCTAACCCTACCCCTGATCTACCATACCCTAACTTGTACTCCTGCCCTGACCTCAACCTCAACCCCAGCCCACACCTAACCCATGCTCCAACCTTAACCCGTACACTTAACCCCTAAGCCATATCCTCACCTGTATTCCAACTCTAACCCAACCCCAACTCTAGGGAGCAGACACACCCTGAGGAAGGGAGACCCCGCTCTGCACATAGCCTTCTGGCCCTGCTCCTCTGTTCCCTTCCCACCTGCTCCCTCAGTGCCCCCACGTGAGTCTGAGGTCAGTGGCTACCCACTTGCCAGTGGTAAACTCGCCAGCCTTGAGTAGCTGGGTTCCTTCTTATGACTCGCAGCTCCTGACCTGGCAGCCCAGACCCAGCTCTGCTGCCACCCTGTCGCAGCGGAGGACTGCCCACCGAGACCCTCCACTCACACCCTAAGTCTTTGGCAGCAGAGAAGCATGGCTCAGATCCGAGCAGATTTATTTTGAGCAAAGGATCTTATTCCAAGTCTGAAGGCTGTGTCAAGAGTCTCTAACAGAAAGAGAAACAGAGACAGAGACAGAGACAGTCCCTGTCTCTGACCACTGCAATTCACCTTCTTACAAACAAGGCTCTTGGATGATTGAGAAAGCGACAGCAACAGGCAGTCAGAGCGAGAAAGATGGAGCACAGAGGCTGCCGAGTGGGGGCCGGATGTCTCTTGGCCTGATGAGTGCCGCTCCTGCTCTGGGGTGCTGAGACTCACCAGGCGGGCCGGATTCACACCGTGGGCCTCGGCATGGTATAGGCAGTGTTCCCTCCTCCTGCTCCTTCTCTTTCTTGTCCTTCTCTTCCTTCACCTTGTCCTCCATCTCCTCTTTCTCCTCCCCCTTCCACTATCTCCTCCCTCTCCTCCTCCCCCTCCTCCTCTGCCCCTCCTTCCCCTATTCTTTCCCTTCCTCTTCCTTCCCTTTTCCCTTTCTCCTCTCCTCCTCCTGCTCCTGCTGTTCCTCCTCCTGCTCCTCCTCCTCCTTCCCTCCCTCCTCCTCTCCTCCTCCACTATCTCCTTCTCCCACTCCCCCTTCTTCCTCCTCCTCCTCCTCATCCTGCTGCTCCTCCTCCTTCTCTTCCTTCTCCTTCAGCCATTGCCGAAGGTCCTGGCGCAGCAGAGCCACCCAGGGGAGGGTGCAGTGGGCGTGAGAATGACCCTGTTTCTCTCCTACTCAGGTGTAGCACAGGGCCTTTGAGCCAAGGCCATGAGTTCCACTACGTCACCTGACTTTTCATTGGTTTTCCAGACCTCTCCATCACTCCACAGTTTTATAAACACAGATGTTTGTGTGAGCATTTTGAACTTCATTGAATCACTAGCTGTAAAATATGGATAATAATGCTGATTTCAAAGTATTACAGGGAGATAAAACTAGAGTGTGTGAGTGATTTGCATTTCATGGCTTACTGGGAGGGTTTTAGCACTAACTAATCAATCTTCCATAAAGTACAGAAGATTATCGCATAAAATTCAAAGGTAATGGATATTGTAAATAAAAACGGTCTAAGAGTTTGACAAATCATCTTTCTGAGAAGCAGTTAAAACTTCAGACCTTGACAAATCGGCTGCCGCCTGTCTCAGCTCATGCAGAAAGGGTTATTCACGGGCGGGTTTACAGAGAATTGATCACCTGAGCTGCATACTCCTCTCCCGAGGTGGTGCCAAGTCCCCGGTTATGCGGGTCTGCCTGGCCCAGCGTGTGGAAGGTTGCGGTGGTGGCAGTGGTAACAGTCCTGGTCCCAGCTACCACTACAGAGTGCACAAGAGGCAGAGCCAGGCTGCAGGTGTGTGGCGCGGTCTCCTCTGCCTCTGGGAGGTGACCTCCAGAGCTTTGGGAATGTCTAGCGACAAGACTATTGTCCCCACCCGTGGTGGAGAGGGGCCGGCACAGCGGCCTGGCTAGGAAGTGCCCTGTCCTCCTGCTTCTCCCAGCTCCTCTGATCTCTCTCCACTTCCTGTCCACGGCCCTGTCTTCTGCTGTCCCACATGTGTCATCCATAAAAATGTGACTAAAATACCACCTTATCCCAATAAGAAAAATGGGCACCCCACTACCCACAGCGTGCTTGGGGCAGGCACCTCCACATGAGTGCCACCGTGTGTGCCTGTGGCAGGAGTTCCGGCTACAGCGTCCTTGAGCCCAGGGCCGACGGCAGTGGCCATGCTGAGCTGTTGCCTGTGCCGTGACCCCCGAGGTTTGTTTAGTGTTTACACTCACTCACTCCCACGGGCTTGGCGGGTGGCTCTTGTGAGCTTTTCCCAGGAAAAGTGTGGTGATGCTCCGGATATGTGGCAGCCGTGGGCTCTGGGGTGCCGCGCGGCGTGTCTGCCCCTCTGTGAACTGTTCATTACAGCCCTGGAGAACCTGGTATTAAGCCGCTCTTTGAGTCTCATCCAGGCATAATGTGCGGCTCAGCTGAAAGGCGTGGAGGGTGTAATCACAGCCGTCACGAGGGCCGTCAGCACAGGGCCTGCACTTTCCCAGTCAGCAGTCAGCAGTGGGCTGAAAGGGCGATTAGAGACTGCGCCTGCCTCACTCCGAGATGTGCCCAGAAGCCCAACTGGGGCGCGGCTCCCCCAGCCCCCTCTGTCGCCTGGTTGGGAGGCCACAGCAGCGTCTCTTTAAAAAGTCCGGCCTTCCAGCATGGGCCATCAGTGCAGGCTGGAAGCCACCAGCCTCTGTCACATGGCCTAGTGCTGGCTCAGCTGTACCTGGCCTCTGGCGGGGCAGGCGCCTCCTGAGGGGGCTTGCACTCCCCTGTATCCATCGGGTCAGCGGTGGTGATGGGGTAGAGCAGCACGCTGGCATCGGGTCCTGCCTGTCCCAGACCACCGGGACCCTCCCTCCCCTCTAAGCACTGGGGTCTCATTGAGGACACAGTGGCTCAGTGGAAGCCAAGGGAGAGCCCAGGCCGGCTCCTGCTCAGGCAGATGGGCCCACAGGCTTCTGCGTCTGCTGCAGCTGATGCCACCCGTGAGGCCCCGGGCACGTGCCAGCACTAGCTCTATGTCTTCGGACCGATGCTGCAGGCAGCCAGGCCTAGAGATGTCACCTCTGGCTCAATGGCGGCGGCAGCCCCCGATCCCTGTCTGCTGTGCGCTGGCCACGAGTTCCTCTGCAGAGGACGTGCTGGGCTGGGGTGGGCGGGGCATGTCTTGACCTCAGGGAAGCGGTGAGGAGTGGAATCCAGAGCCTCACTCTGCTGGCTTATCTGGGTTTAAGCAGAGAAGGGGGAAAACCCCATGCAAGTGACAGGCACGGGGATGAAAGGGCAGCAGGACAACAGAGGCTGACCCAATGCAAGGCCCACGGGACCAGCCTGGACAGTGTGGAGCCAGGGACAGCTCAGGCATCACTGTCCTTGATCCCACGCCCGCTCACCTAACCACGTTCCCAGGCTCGAGCATGACCAGGACAAGGGGGTCCTGAGCCGGTTCTCCCTGCCTTGGTCTGGTTTTGGGGTTTGAACCCAGAAGTCTGAGAGCTAGAGGTCGCCTTGGTCTACCTGCTAGCTCTGGGCACATCCTGGGCTTTGGACCATGCACTGCAGTGCTCTTGGGATCTTTCCACGCCATGGAGGGACAGTGGGTGAGTGGGCTGTCTCTGAGAGTGCACGGTCCCACCCTGCTGGCACCCTCATGCCCGCCCCTGGCAGTCTCGAAACCCTGTGTCCTCCCTGGTGTGCGGCTCCTCCTGCCCCTCCCAGGGTCATTGTACTCCATGGCTGTGGGGACTCTGGGGACCCCAGGCCCCTTCGCTCCCAGCATCACAGGCCGGGCAGTTTCCTATCCTATCCTTCCGTGCCCACCCCAGGAGCTATCCCCAGACATAAGCATATGCTTCTTCCTGAGATGCAGCGGGTGCTGAGCTGCCTTTGAGCATGTTGCTTGGCCCTGGTCTCCACCGTGATGGCCCTGAGCCCAGCCTCGGGGCCTATCCCTCCTGCAGAAGACACATCGGTCTCCCTCTTCCTTAGGGCCCAGATTTCTCCTTAGGGACAAGACAGCAGTGAGGAGGCAGCAGGCACAGGACAAGTGACAAGCGAGGATCCTGTGAGATAGCCCAAGTGCCGACGGGCCACACCATGAGTGGAAGTGGTCTCTTGTGGCCTGCAGATGGGCTGTGGGGTAAGGTGGGGTGGACGTGACAGAGCAGAAGGGAGACTCAGGTTTGGGGATTCTGGCCCTGTTGTGCATGTCCCCCTCTCTGTATTCAAGCTAGGCCTGTCGCTGGTCACTGGGCATCAGCCCTGCATCTTGGGGTGTGGGCAGCAGGGAGGGGCCGCTGTGAGGTGTCCCTGTCTTCCCTGGGTGGGCTCATCCTGGGGGCAAGAGATGTCACTGGGGCCAGTTTGGGACAGGGTCTCCAGGTCAAGGGCCCAGGGGCAGAGAGTGAGGGCTCAGGAAGACCAAATCATGGTATGCACAGGCCCGGCTACGGCCTGCACTAAGCAGAGTCACGTGGCTACACACCGGTGACAGAACGATCCCAGGCAGCAGGACCAGAGGATGCCCAAGACCTGTGTGGTTGAGTCAGCCAGGCCGGGATCAGAACGCACCTCAGTGCTCTGTAACTGAATCCCGCCTGCACACCCTCTCTGAGCCCAGCAGAACAGAGAGCAGATGGCTGATGACAGCATGCTGTGGGTCAGGGCGGGCAGCACTGATTGCTAGATTTGCATCAGCTGCTCATGAAAGGTCCCGCCCTGGCCCACCACACAGGATGACAGCTTCCAGGAAGTCCCTGAACTGTGTTTATGGGTCAGCTCTATACTCAAATTACGTGTCTCCTGCACTGGCAGGTGGGGCTTCTGAAAGCAAGTTGGATCTTGGGCTCATAGCAGACTGCTGTCAAGAGGGTGGGCCTGATGGGTAGAGGTGCGGCCTGGTAGACAAGGCGGGGCCTAGGGAAGGCAGAGCC
>PVKN010001214.1:0-40955 GCA_004027915.1 Capromys pilorides | reverse complement strand
ATAACCCCTCTTCAAGTTTGGGTGTCGGTACTGAGTCTGAGACACTAGAAAGTGACAGACACTGAACAAACATGCAGAAGGTAGTCTCAGTTTTCACAGCCCCTCCTACTCTTGTGCCCTGGTGCGCACTTGGGTGTGTGTGTACAGACACACACGCGCACAGTCGCGTAGCCACGTGTGTGTCTTTCCTGTTTGCCCAAGAGCTAGAGAGACAGCGAGACAGAGATTTTATCACCTATTTCTGCCCTTCTTTTTTCCCCACTTACTTCTTCTAGATCTTGGTTTTTAATTAGTATCCTTCTCTCTTCTGACTTTAAGAGTGAGGTTGTGGACATAGGTGGAGATGCTGGAGTCAATGACAGATCTGGGAGCTGCCCTGGCGGGGTAGGCGTCCATCACTGCAGGCCCCGGGCTCCCCTCCTGCCCTTCTCTGCTGGGCTCCTCGATGCCCTCTGCTCCCAAGCCTCACCTGGCGTCTCTGCTGACCCCGGGCTCAGGATCCCTTCCTCCTCAGCTTGATGTTTGCACCAGCGCGCGCTCCTGGCTCACGCTGGAGAGCTTTCTCTCCCTCGGATGAAAGCCAGCGCCTCAGCCCCCTGACCTCTGTCCCCCTCCACTCCCCCAGGCCATCCTACTTCCCCAGGAGCTGGCTGTGGAGCCCACCACAAGGCTGCAGCCGCGCCAGCCCGGCCTGCACTCAGGGCGAACGTGGCTCGCTACCGGTTCGCATACGGTAGATTTCGCTGCGGTTCAGTGTAAGCCAGCTGTGCCCTCAGCCTCCCCGAGGTCACTGGAAGCTTCGCAGCTGTGCACTCTGCCAAGCAGTACCCTGCTGGCAGTTCTGGGATCACAGGGCCACTTGGCAGGGGCTGGCTCCCAAGTCACTGTGGCATGCATGCAGTGCTCAGTTCAGATACTTCTCTTCTCCCCTAGAGTGCGTGGGAGGAGCCGCTTTATGCTGCTTTACACAGCGCGCCATGATGGGGTCTGGGATTCTGGAGGGGGGTGCAGACTCCGCTGTATCCCCTGCTGCCTTGAGCCCTGAGGGTCACCGCTCCACACCCCCCAGCTGTGCCCGCAGACCCGCCAGCATCTCTTCTTCCAGCCCTACTCAGACCACTCTGACCCGCCCCCACACTTCCTCTGTCCCCACCACTCAAGGGGGCAAGAAACAGCAGGTGGTGGATGTCACACCCTGCAGAGGGCCTTGGAGCTCTGGTCCTAGCCCTCTGTTGGCCTCAGTTTCCCTACAGGGTCTCCTCTCCATCACACCCAAGGAGCATGCAGCCTGGGCCCCTCCACCTCAGGCTCCTTTGACTATGACAGATCCCACAGTCTCCCTGTGTGTGCGGAGGCCCTGACCTCCCCTGGTCTCAGCCATGCTCTGTCCAGGCCTCTTGTCCCCCGTGCCTGACCCCTGTTCACCCCACTGGTCCTGGGCTCCACGCCATTTATCTCTCAATCACACCTCACCACCAAGGGCAGCCCTGTGGCCCTCTGCCATAGTGGGGGACAGGCCACCCCCTCAGATCCATTTCTCCAAGCCATCCCCGTCCCTTGCTCAGGAAAGGGACCTGTCCTTGTTGGGGGGGGGAGGGGGGCTGAAAACAGCGTTTCAGCAGCTGCAGGAGTGCCAGAAACCCAATGCCCTGCCTGACACCGCTAAAAATAAGGCCCTGTCACACAGCGAGGCAGCGTGGAAATTACAGGGCCGGCGCGCGGCATGGGGCCGCACTCCTCCCCGCACCTTCTCCCAGCGGCAGAGGCAGGCAGGCACAGGCTGGCCCTGGTGGGCACTGTGCTCTTCTAACTGCGCTGATAATTAGAGCTCAGGGCTCTGGCACTTCCCTCCCTCTTGGGACCAGAACAGAGCTGGAGGGCACACGGGCTGGAGCCTGGGCTGTGCAGGGCAGAGCCTGATCCAGGCGACCCAGGCGGGCTCCTGCTTGCAAGTTTCCATGCCTTGGGCTCTGGACCACAACCTGGCTCCAGAGCCCGGCTGTGTGCCCCCGTGTGCTGTTGAGGGACCCCTCTTGCTCCCTGCTTTCTAAAACTGGGCACTGATGCTCCCCAGGATGTGGATGTTGGTGTGTTGGTCTGTGAGCTC
Organism: Capromys pilorides; assembly: GCA_004027915.1. Classification (NCBI taxonomy): domain Eukaryota; kingdom Metazoa; phylum Chordata; class Mammalia; order Rodentia; family Capromyidae; genus Capromys; species Capromys pilorides. The sequence continues at coordinate 38,848 of PVKN010001214.1, read as the reverse complement.
TCCCTTGAGGGTGTGTGTGTGTGTGTGTGTGTGTGTGTGCGCGCGTGCGTGTGCGCGCGCGCAGGTGTGCCTACATCTCCAGGAGGGGCCCCTTAGGCCTGGCAATCCCTCTCTATCAGAGTCTTCCAAGACGAGCAGCCAGATAATCAGGCTGAGGCATGGAGTGAATTCTCTGAAATGAACCGCAGCCTTCGCTCACTGCGCCAGCAAACCCTCCCAAGCCTGGCAGATATAGGCACGGACTGGGCCCCTCAGGCGTGAGCAAGTAGGGCAGCCCTTGGCATGGGGGTGCTGCTCTGTCACCACCTCCCCGCATAGTGGACAGGGACCCTTCGAGGTCCATGCAGGGCTAGGCCCAGGGTGTCAGGATGGCCCGCGTGTGTGCCCCACACAGACACACTTCCAGGAAGCACAGGAGCGTCTCGGGTGCTGCAGCAGGGGCGCCAGTGTCAGCTGAGGCAGCAGCCACAGCTCAGGGCTCGCAGGGCTGGGACAGGGTCCTGTTCCAGACCCAGGGAGGGCTCTGACAGCTGTGTACCTTCTGCTGCCTCAGGCTCCTTCTTTTGAAAACAGCCCTTATTTCACTGAAATGTAGTCATGCTTATTTAAGAGGAAGAGGCCCTGGCCACTTCTGTTAAGTCTAAGCTGTAGGAAGTTCTCTCACAAAGCTTTCGAGAGAAGTAAGTTTTCCAAATATTTCTTGATTGAAGGAGTGAACAGAAGACCTTTCATTCGAAACAGGGACTAAAATTAGAAGCAATTCAGGGTTAAGCAGCCATGCATGGGTCGGAGGCAGGATCCCCAGGAAGGGTGAGGACACCTGGCCGGGAGTCCCAAGGGTCCTGCGGACAGGGAAGTCTTTATCTGTTTATCAGTATGTGCTGCTCAAGGTCATGGGGGAGGGGGCCCTGCCACGTCTGGATTGCTCTCGCGTCCCCTTCTCCTGCCCTACCCTTCCTCTCTTGGTCCTCAGCTCTTTGCAGAAGTGCTCTGTTCCTGTTTCCCATGACCTGTCTCTTATTTTCCCTTCAATTCATTTACGCTTTGGGTTCTTTGTATAAGAGAAAACATGCCATGTTTCAGCTTGTGCGCCCAGCTTACTTCACGTGGCATCGTGGTCTCAGGTACCTCTGTTTCCTACAAATCACTCGAGCTTGCCCCCCTTTATGACAGAGTCGTACGCCCTTGTTCATAACTGCCATATTTTCTTTCCACTTAAGGAACGTCCTGTGAAATCAGGAGCTGACCTGATTAGAGACCAACAGAGACTACGTGGCCATGGGTCAGACCTCCACCAAGCATGGATGCCATAGGTTGTGTTCAGGAAGCTCATTAATAACACAGCAGCAGGTCCCCCAGGAAAGAGCCTGGCTCCCAGCACTGGCACCATGTGTCACACACAATGTCCACTTTTCTCCAGCAAAGATACTTAGAGAAGTGCCAAAAGTGGCCAATCCAGCCCAGGGGCAGAAGTGGCAGCAGGCACTGGAACCACCCCAAGGAAGGGCTTTCTGAACAAAGGCTTTACATTCTCAATTTAAATATGTCTAAGAAACCAAGAAAAAATGTGAGAGCAATGTCTCATCAGCAGCAGACATTAACAGAGAAGTGGAGATTACAGAAAGAGAATGGAATGGAGGCCTACGGCTCAAAAGCACAAGAATGAACAGGAAGCTTAGCGGAGGGATCTGCCGCACCTCTGAGCTGTGGAGGAAGCAGTGAGCCCAAGATATGGCAGCCGAGAGCCTCTGCTCAAAGGAACAGGAGGAGAGCGGAGGAAGGCAGGCACCGGGAGCAGCCCGGCAGCGGAGGAGACACAGGTGGGGAAGAAGACGGTCCAGAGAGTAACAGCAACCTCCAAAAATGCCCAAGCAGAATGAAAAGCTTCAATCCTTACATAAAAAAGTGAGTCGAATTTTAAGTAGAAAAACCTTCAAGAGATTTACAGACACATAATGTATACAAAAAGAAAATCTGTTTAATTTTGTGATCATTAGTTGTAAGAGAGGATGGGCGACTGCCTGGCAGTTTAAGTGCCTGCCTGGAAAGTATAAGGACCTGGGTTCGATCCCCGGTACCTCAAGCCATGCTGCCCTGCCAGCCACCAAAACTGGCGTGGTGGCACAGGCCTGTAATCTCAGTGCTGGGGAGGCTGAGACAGGAGGATCACTATGAGTCTGAGCTGTGCAGCGAGACCCTGTACCAAATACATAAATAAATAAATCTTTAAAAAAAAACTTGACAGGTTCAATCCCTGGGCCTGCCATGCTGGCCCCGCCCCTGGGGCACGCTGAGCTGACAATTGAGACTGGGTGTGGTGGCACACACCTGTAATCCCAGCTTTTGGGAGGCTGTAGACAGGCGGATCACTATGAGTCCCACGTATGTATTCTCTAAAATACATTAAAAAAAAAAGAAGAAACAAAACTTGATGAAGAAAATTAATTGTGAGAGGTCATCTTGCTTGCGGAAGAGCCACCAGCAGATTAGTAAACTCTGGGTGTGTCTGTGATGACCCGTAAGCTGAGGGGAGGGACTGTAGCTCCCCATGGGGAGGCACCAACCAATCGGCCTGTAGCCCAGATGGACTGAAAGAGAGAGAGGGAGAGGCCCGCCCAGGTTTTCAGGAGAGCTTTGTCTCTACCATGGTCTCTAGCCGTTCCTCTCCAGGTCCTTCAGGCGGCCAGTGCGACTCTTTAGCTCCAGACCCCTTCAGTCTTGCACCACAGACTCACACCAGACTCCGCAGCGAGCTTCGGCTGGATGCCTGGCTCTCCTGAGTCGACAGGTTGCCTCCCACTCCCTCAGCTTGTCGGCAGCCACTGGGACCCTTCTGCTTCTGCTTCCGCTTCTGTGTGTCTCACTAGGAAGCCCTTCCCATAATCACACATATACTTGCATTCATTGTCTTTCCTTTAGCAAATAATAAACATCTGCTTGCTTGTTTGCAGTGCTGGGGTAGGGCCCAGGGCCTTGTTAGACACAGCCCTATCACGGAGTCCTAGAGACAAAGCCTGGAGTGAGCCGCAAAGCAGGGCCATGTGCTGCTCAGAAGGCCTGGAGCCACCTCTAGCGGGTCGCAGGGCCAGAGGGCAGGGAGCCAGTGCTTCCAAAATGCTGACGCAAGTTACCTAAATGCTACGCTCAGGGGGTCCTCCAAAGTCAAGGGAAGAGGAAGACCTCCCCACAGGAGTAATGCACAGTAGCATTTTCAGGATGAAAGAAAGTTGTGTCGGAAGTGGAACTAAATGTAGATAAGGTCAACGTCTCCAAGAAAGGCCACTACCCCAGGCCCACACTGCCTGGCTGAAAGACCAAGTGTAAAGCTGACAGCAGTTACAGCAGTCCCTTGCTGTCTTGTGGCTTGACTTTCATGGACTCATTGTTTTGTGGGTTTTCAAATATTAATCTGAATTATTTATTGCTGATTTTTTGCTATACCATGGGATTTTACAGTATCATATAGTATATGTATGTTGTTAAAATTATGTAGGTTTATAAGTTTAGAAAATGGTTAAGAACATTGGGAGTATTTTTAAAGTGTGGAAAGGTTTATAAGAGAGTGGGGTATTCTGGAGCGTAAGCTCTGTGGCAGGTAAGGGCCCACTGTACAGCAGCGTGGCTGTGATCATGGCCAGCTCTCTAGTGGCACAGACCAGAGCCAAACAGTGCTCACACAGATCTGGATGGTTTCAAAGAAAGGCATGAGTGCGTAGCGCTGAATGAAGACATGAGGTAGTTCTCAACAGGTAATGCTGGAATAACTCATTGTTCATAAAGACTCAGTCTGTACTGAGTCCAAAATGTAAAAAATAGTCCAAAATGAATCACAGAGCTAGATTTAAAGTGTAAAACTGTAAACCAACCAGAAGAAAATGTAGGGAAAAACACTGATGGCTCTAGATTAAGTGAAGAAATCCTGGAAAGAAGATCCCAAGCAAGGTCTATTGAAGAAACAAGTAGGTTGGACCCTTATCACAAAAACACCTTGGCTGTACGGAAGATAGCATTAAGACAAAGAAAAGTGAACCGAAGACTGGGAGAAAATGATTGAAAATAATTTATCTGATGTTCTAGTCAGGGTTTTACTAGAGGAACAGATATAATACAAGGAATAGATATAACACAAGATGTGCCTGTTCCAGAGTCAAATGGCAAAGTGTGTTGAGAGCATTTGCACACTGCCAACTGAAGGATTCAGTCCCAAGGCTTTTATACTCACTGCAGTGTTCCATCCCTACTGGTCTCTACTGGTCTTAACCGGTTCCTAACAGTCTCTAATGGTCAGCCATTGTGTCTGAAAAGGAAGGCAGAAGAATCTGCTATGGAAAACTGAAGGGTCCAAACTAGAGGCTGACGAGCCTGTGTAGGAAGCCTGGAGATAAAGTCGAAACTGAGTTATTCTGGGGCAGGGCCCTCATGGCTCACAGTGTGAAACAGCCAGGCAATGCAGCCAAATTGATAAAATGTATTGACTACCAGGCGTCCAGCCATGTTGACACGATGTATCAACCACTACATCTGATGAAAGACTTGTATTCAGAATATTAAGGACTCTCAAAATTAACGGGAAGAAAATTTTCCGATAAAATGAACAAAGAACTGAATGTCACGGGCTCTCGCTGATCCCAGGAAGCACCCGAGATGGGTTCAAGCACACGGCCTCTCTTCAGAGACAGGAAAGGGTAGGAAGCCACCGCTGCCCCCACCACCCGCATCAGGGACAGCCCAGCAACACCAGGTATCAGTGGGGCATAGAGGCACTGGAATGCTCGGCACTGAGTGGCAGGCGAAGTGAGATGGTCCCGTGCACGGTGCCTGGGAAGTTCCTATAATATACAGTCTGTAAAGTTAACCACAGTCTGCACAGTACTTAGCCACCCCACTCCTGGGTACCTTCCCAAGGCAAATGCGAGCTCTGCCTGCTAAGTAACTGTTATGGATTATGTCTAGTTGTCCCCACAAAGCCTCATACAATCATGGGGCGGGGACTTCTAGAGTTTGAGACTTGAGTCATGATCCACTGGGATTATGTATTTTAGTACTGATGGGACTATGGGTCTGAGTACTGCTGGGATTACTTGACTCTTGGTCCACTGGGATTATGCATTTTAGTACTGATAGGGTTATTGGTCTGAGTACGGCTGGGATTATGGGTGTGACCTAAGGTGGATAGGCTGAGGTGGAGACCCTGAGTGTAATATAAAGAGAGACAGACTCCTGTTGTTGCTCTCTGTGCCCTGGTTGGTCTGTTGCCTCCATTGCAATTGTTGCTGTTCCACTGCCATGAACTGGATGCTCTCTGTCCTGTTCTACTCAGCCTTGGGCCAGCCGAATATGGATTGAAACCTCCAGCAACTGTGAGCTAAATAAACCTTTCCTTCCTTCACTTTGAGTGTCAGGTGTTTGTCCCAGCAATGAGTAAAAAGTAACTAAGACAGTAACATATGCACGGTAGCACATGTTATGCCATGGCAAAGAATCACAGCTACCCAGAACTTCCTCGGCTACAGAATGTGACTGTACCACGTGGGGGACTCGAAACAGCAGAGACACAGGCAGCCCTGCACACAGGTCCCAAGGGAGGCAGACTCCGCCCAGCCTGCATATGACATTTCTCAACTTATGCGGCATTCTGGGAAAGGCCAAAGCAGAGATTAGTGGTGAGGAGAGGCCTGCCCACCAGCCACGGCTTGAGAAGATGGACCAGTTCTGCAGCTCCAGTGGCTCCCAGCCTGCACCTGCTGAATGAAATGTGCCTAACTCTACACCCAACAGGCGCTTGTTGCTATAGGGAAATCAAAGCAAAATTTTCAAAAACCTAGGAGCAGAAGGTATCCAGAGATGAAAGGCACTGTGTTCCCTGATGGATGGCTGTTGACACTGGGCTGTGTGTCTTCGGATCTCACTGGGTGCGGGCTCTTCCTGTGGTCTGTGTGTGATCTGACGCTGGCAGGCCCACCGAGGGCCTCACCTGCTGGGCAAAGGAGTCCCTGCTTCGGCCCATGGTCTCCTGGTGGCTGCTGTGGCTAAGTTCATCTCCTGGGGCCTCTGTGTGTGACCAACGTAGACTGTAGACTGGAGAGGAGAATGCAGATGTGACTTATGTGTAGCCTACTGCTTGGCTAAGCATTTCCTCTGGTGGTTCATGCTATCGGTGGTGCTGTTCTGTATGATGTGGTGAGGTTAGTTTTCAAGACTTGGTCTCAGGGTCACTGGAGCTGCTCGGGTCTGAGCTGCAGAAGGTGGAATTCTTGCCTGAGTTAGCAGGTGTCTGTGAGCTATGCCACCCTGCAATGCTGGCAGGAACTGGACCAGTGTGATGCGAGGGTTTTCCTATTGGTGGTGTAGCAGGTGCATTTGCAATCTTGCTGAGCCTGAGAACTTTCTGTCCATCAGCATGGGCTGTGTCCTGTCCTGCCGAGGCACAAGGAATTGCCAGATCCAGCACATGGACTATTCATTGTTGCCATTCAGCAGCAGCATTTTATTCCATGGAGCTGTCACTGTGGTCCCTGCTCTGGACACAGGCCTGGGTGACAGGAGGCCCTCTTGCTACAGTGCTTCTCGGCATCCCAGGCTCCAGGGCTCTCCACCTGGGGATATGGGATTTTTCTCCTAAGCCTGAGGTTCGCCCTATCCCAGGAGTGCCAGCGACAGAGGGATAGCCCTGCGGATCCAAAGGCCAGCTGTCTCCCGTGCTCAGACCTTGGCACGGCACTGCCCACAGGACAGACCGCAGCCCTGACTTTCCAACAACAGCTGTGCCAGGATGGTTGGCAGCCTCCTTGTCCACCTGCTCAGGCCTCAGGAGTGGAAGCCCCACTGACCTCATCCTCCCTATCCAGCTAGTCAAGTCCCTGACAACCTTGAGTCATCGAGTCCTTCCTCACCCCAGGCCAGAGACAGGCCCACAGGTCTTTGGAGTTAACTTCCTCCCATCTGTGTGCTGTGCCACATACAGAAGGCTCTGACTCTGTGTGTGTGTGTGTGTGTGTAACACAGATTTCTCGAGTCATGTATGCTGGTGCCCACCCAGGGCAGAGCCCAGACCTGGTGTGGGAGCGTGCGTCCTCACTCTAGGCCGAGGGCTCATTTCCACTGGGTCCGCTTCCCGTCCTGGAGCTCCTCGTCTGTGTCACACTCTTCCTTCAGGTCTCTGTGCCCCCCAGCCCACTCCACCTGTGTTTCTGTGCAGACATCACTGTGGCCTTCTCCTGAGGGTGCCACAGGCAGGAGGGACGGAGGGGTGTGTCCACTCCTGCTAGAGGCCCGGATCAGCAGCCTGGGTGCCTCAGGAGATGGGCGGAGTGGTGTCCCAGCCCGGCCTGCAGCCATACACACCTGCAGCTCTTCCCTCCTCTCCCATAGGCTGGGTTTTGTCACTTGGCTGCTGTGGCCAGTGCTGAGCCACCAAGTGTCAGACGCTTGACACTGTGGGTGCACGTGGATGACAAGGCCAGCCTCTTGGCCCTCTGCCTGTCCCTGACAAGGGTGAACTGGCTGGCTGGAGGGTAGGAGGTCAGATGGGGACAGAACTATAGCAAGGAGGCCAGCCCGGCCTAGCCTCAACAGGGTACTTGGTTTCCTCACACACAGAGGTGAGCGCGAGTCTGGGGCCACCCAAGGTTGTGAGCTCAATGGAGCCCTTCCTTCTCAGGAAACCTTGCTTGCCGGCATAGCCAGGCCCACACCTCAGGACCATCTGCTTCTGTTACACTCTGGAAACAGCTACAAAGCCCTTGTGGGGGCTCCTGCCAGGCTGAGCAGCACACAGTGTGCGTTGGAATTTTAAAAGTTTACTGTAGTAAAAAACCACATGGCCCTGTTCCCCTCAAAGCCCTCCCCTCACCCCAGTGCACTCCTCTCCTTAGTCCTGCCACCGGCTGCAACAGCCCTGGGGTCCTCTTTCCTCAGTGTCTTCCCCAGGAGTGATGGAAACAGCGGCTGCTGCCACGGCCAAGCTCCACCCCATAGAAAGGAAGCTCATGGCAACTCGACACCCCCCCCACCCCCACCCCACCCCCGCCCCTGCGTCCTCATCCACCACAGTCACAGGACCTGGCGCAGTGTGACTCCTGGCTCCTCCTGAAGGCCCAAATGACCAGGAAACATACCCGAATCCATTCAGGACATAGAGGCAGCCAGGACCACAGACCCTCGGGAATGAGGACTCCGGGACTACGGCAGGACTGCGAGCAGAGGGCTCCAGCGAGGGGGCAGGTCTGCAGGGGAGGAGTGACGCGGTAAGGGCTTGCTTCAACGCAGATGCCGCACTGCTGGTGCACATGCAAACCTGCACACGGTGGGCAACGCCTGCTGCAGCCCAGCGAGGGGGCGCGTGGAGCTCCCTGCCGCACGCTGTGGGGGCAGCAGCGCGTGCCCTGGCTTCACAAGCCAGCAGTCAACCGAGGGTGGCCAGGTGTGCCCAGGCACTGAGTGTGTCGGCCCCCGGGGCACACGAGCATGGGGCTGAATGCCTGTCCATGGGTTTGGGGCTCGGGTCTGCTTCAGCGGGCGCACAAAGCCACCTAGAATGAGCACCACAGCCGAAGCGGAACAAATGGCGCGGATCAGTCACTCACCAAGGGCGATGATAAACAGCCCTTCGTAACAATTATCTAGTTAAAACACCATTAACAATTAATGACATACATCACAGAAGTTATTGAACCCATTAAAGACTAATTTACTGGCTATAAAAATATGGCATTAAGAATTTATGGATCATTACCTTTTATTCTGGAATGAAATATTGCTGACTGAAAGTCTTAGAAACTGTTGAAAACAATTACTCATTACGGCCACATGAAATTAAATGATACAGCTCAGCAAAGGAGGGAGAGGAGCCAGGTGGAGTTGGGAACTATCTTTCGAGGTAAAGCACTAACTTAGCGTGATGCTGAATGGATAAAGATTCTATTTTGAAACAAGAGTAAGATCTACAATTAAAGAGTTCAAACAAAGTAATTTAATGTGTAATAAAATCTTTTTTGGAAAAAATGTATTAGATCATGACTGATAAAAATGCCGATCACGATTAATCACCGTTAGGTACTTTGGAACACTATTAAGGAAAGTGTAACAATGTTAAATTAATTAACTAATTTCTCTAACGGGTTTTAAACTATAATACCATGTAACAGCTGTTGCGGCTTTAAAAATAAGTATTTCTTTTCTGCTTTGCAACCAAAATCTGACAGTTAGAAATCAACCTAAGTTCATTGTGATTTCCAGTTTATTACTAGATAGTGAGATTGGCTCCACGGTGAAATCGCCGGTCTTCTGTGAGATCATGTGCATGTGGTGAACCCAATGGGCAGCCCCCAGGCGGTGCCCATGTATGCTCTGGGGGCAGGCCTGGCTGCCATGCACAGGCCTGGGGCCCTGGGTAGGGGGTGCAACCTGCTTTTGCGTGGGGACTCTGGTTTTGCAGCATGGCTAGACAGAAATGACCAAACCTCAAAGCCCTGTGAAGACAATTTTAAGCTTTGAACAGATTTTTGCATCAACAAAACAGAATTATAAGCCATAAGAACCAGAAAACATCAGGTCTCAGGGCCAGGTATGGTGGTACACCCCTGCAATCCCTGCACTTGGGAGGCTGAGGCAGGAGTATAGCTGCAAGTTTGAAATCCACCTGGGCTACAAAGTGAGCTCAAGGTCAGGCTGAATTGCGTAGTGAGACTGTCTCAAAAAGACCAAAAAAAAAGAAAAAAAAAAACAAAACAATAAAAATCTTGTCTCAGCTCCTGGTTTTATGGGTAAAGAAATGGAACCTCAGAGAAGGTGGGCAAGTTGCCCCACCATGCACAGCAAGGCAGGGTAATGCCAAGTTCCCAGGCATCCCTGCTGGGTTTGTTCTAGAAACACTGCAGGGGGTCCCAGGAGGAGCTGTCCCTTCTGCTGGTGCCATGCCATTGTCCTCTTCGTGTGACCCCAGAGGGACAGTTTGTATTTCCAGAAAAAAAAAAAAAAAACCTGGCTAACAGGACACCTCACTCCTCCCAGACCCCGGCCACGGTGAGCTGGCTTTGCTGATCGCCTCTCCAGGGCTACCGAGGCTTGAGGGTGGCAGGGGCTTGGTGACACCGCAGTGCAGGCCACCCCAAGGCCTCCTTCAAGGGCCCCCATGCTGCTGACAGGTGACTCACTGGGCGCACTGAGTCTCGTGGGGCAGAGGACAGCCAGGGTCTGGGGCACAGCCGCCTTCCATACTGTGAGAATTGCCATCTCATCTGCTGCCAATGGCGCCAGCCGCCTTCCATACTGTGAGAATTGCCATCTCATCTGCTGCCGATGGCGCCAGAAGGACAGCTGCTGCGGGCACGACAGCAGCAAGCAAAGTCCCAAGTCACTGTTTCCTGGTGATGGTGCCGTCCCAGGGTGCCTGGCTGGGTGGAAAGCGCCCTGCATCCGTGCTCTGCCTCAGATCCTCTGCCACGCAGACAGAGTACATTGAGGGTTGTGAGTGTCTATAATTCTTAACGACTCCATGCCAACCACACGACAAAGAGGCGAACTCTCTTCTGAGAATGTAACCATTTATTTCACTTGGCTTCAATTTCTTCATAAATGTAATTATAATTATTAATATATATTCTCACTTTGAAGTTTATACTCTAATTGCTGAACTAAATAGGTGTCAAGTAATAAAAGCAACCCAGTAAATAAAAGGCAGATAAATTCAGAGTTCCTCTGGGCAGAATTATTGGCACACATATATTATAAATTGCAGTAAACCTACAAGCCAATTCATAGCAGGAGGACCATGCGCTGTTTCTTGTGAGGCAGACAGCTGTGTTCCTAACTGTACAGCTCAGAAGCGCTCTGCTCCTGGGGTACTTGCCACAAGCTTGTCTGGGAGCTGGTCAAAACGGTGACAGCTGACTCCAGCAGAGGCTTATCAAAAGTGTGACTTCCTGTTGGAAGGGCCACTCCATGGTGACAGTTGAGGCGGCCACCGAGCTGCCCAGCCTGCTCATGGACTGTCACCAGTCAGCATAACACTACGAAACAATTCAGGTCTTCACAGCAGACGTAAGTGGTGGGGACAGGGGTACCCCAAGACTTTCTGCCCCAATTCTCAAGCGCTGTGTTCCAGTAACCTGCACTAAGCTGCACAAGCCAAACGGGAGCAGCTCATCCTCAAGTAGACTTGGCTCAAAGTCACCGTCCAGCTAGGAAACTGAGCTTCCCTCCCATCCCAGCGCATAGGAGGTCCAGCCCACAGGGTTTCCTGCTCACAGGCAGCATAGCTTGGGGAGGGCATGGCTGTACCCCAGCCTTGCCCCTCTGGTGCTGGAATTCAGTTCTGGCCTAAGTCAATGCAGGAGTCAGCTCTGGTGCACCCTCAGTGTCACCCAGCCCAGCTGCCCTGGATCCCCTGGACTGAGCCACCTGCCCACCTTCCCAGCAGCCTGCACCCTGCCTCCATTGAGTGCTGTTAGTCTCCATCTCTCACACCAGACTTAGGGTTTCAAGAACAGCCCTGAATCTGCCTTCCTTTCCCCAAATCTCACCCCACCCACTGTGAATTCCAGAGACCTGGCCAGAAGTTATCATCAGTGGGGAGAGACTCGAAGAGCCCAACGGGGACAGGAAGGCCGCTGAACCTGTTGAGCGATGAGCGGGCACTGGCCAACAACCGCCCTCACGGGCAGGGCTGCTTCCCTGCCCAAGCGCTGCCCCACTGCCTGTCATCACTGCAGTCTAATGAGCTCCACAGCCTGTGTCGGGGAAGCACGGAGACTTGCATCACACCCGAGTCTTGGATGATCACTCCTGGCGTGGTCAGCACACAGGCTCTGGCTGGGTGAGTCCCTGCCTGTAGCTGTAAATCAGGCAGCAGCACCAGCCCTTCGATCATTGTTTTCCCTACCGCTGCGTCTGTCCCACTCTGACTCTTTCTCAGGAGTTTACAGGATCTGGAGCAAGCACCTGGGCTCAGGGGGCCGAGGCTCAGGAGGCCACAGAAGGCCGTGTGGCTGAAGGCACTGCCTGGCCAGGCTCGAGGCAGCCTGGAGCATTCTCCTGCAGCCCTTAGGATGCCTGCACCTGACTCAGCACCAGCATCTAGGGTTGCAGAAGACTGCAGATAAAATACAGGGTGCTAGTGGTGTTCATGGCCCGGAGGTATTTTTTGTGTGCCTAGAATTACATTTCCACCAGTGGCCATAGGGACCGCATCTCTAGCCAATAATGTCACATACAGAGGCTTCCTAAAGCCACTTCTGTATATCCACAAACAGATAGGAAAGCTGATGCTATGCACAGACAGGAGCCCTGGCACCATGGCCTCACATCGGGGAACTGACTGCCGTGTGCCCTGGCCTCTAGCAGGTTTTCTAAACTGCCTGTGCTGATGACGTAACCAGGGCCTGGGAGTGCCCCTGAGGACCCCTGCAGACCACTGTGTGAGGCCTGTTGGGCAGAACCCACCCATCTTCCTTCCTCATGTTGAAACTTGGTGCATTTGCCTGGGGGTGTCCCATAGAGGGCATGCAACCCAGTGCACCTCAGGGTCCCACAGAGCTTGGCTTCCATGTTCAGCAGCACTAATATCCCCAGCCACTCCCTTGGGACATGTCCTATTCCAAGTCCCTACACACTACAAATGTCACATCATCAGCCAACTCCTGCTTGGAAGTGACTGGACCTGTGGGTTAGAAACTGGATGGCCCACACACCTCGACCTCCCTTCTCTCTCCAGGCACTCCCTGCTTTGGCTCTGCCACCTGACACCCCTTTTGGAGCCAGTATGCACCTCTTTCTGTTCCCCAGTATCTGTGTATCTGTAGACCTTGTCCCTTTATTCCAAGGAACATAGGCAAATCAGTTCATCAGCAGGTGTGTCCTGCACATGAGAATGGACCAATCGCACCTCTTCAGCTGGAGGCGAACATCACTCTCCTGTGGGAGGATTGTCAGTATATCTGGAGTTGGCAGAGCTGGGAACCATCTTCAGCCTATCTGAGGTGATCTGGAAAGCACTTCTGTCTGTCACAGGCTGCATTTAGAACTTTGAGGCTGGGTAAAGAGACAGACGAGGACCGCAGTTTATAGAGACGAAGAACTCTCACCCGAGACTGAAGCAGCTTGCCCCAGTCTGGCCCATTCTCCTTGGCACAGGCCCAGGAAGTCACCTACAACCTCTAAGTGCCACATGGAGGTCACCAGGCCACTGTCACTGCTAAATGCACAAGAAGTCACCGAGTGATATCTGTGACAATCATGTCTGTGATTCAATTCAGACTTTGACAGCTTCTGTAACTTTTGTCTGTTTCCACACCAGAACTAAAGAAGGCCATGTACCTGCCCCCCCATCAGACAGCTGTGTCGGGTGAGCCACCCCCAGCATCCAAGAGCAATCTGGGCAGCCCAGCACTGTCCTTTCCCTTCTCTAAGCTCACTCCATCCTCTCCTGCTTGGAGCCAGTGCAGGGCACGCATGGGAAGCCAGCTCTCCCTAAGCTCGCAGGAAGAGCCTTTGATCCTCCCACCTGGGCATCTGCTCCACGTCCACAAACCCCTGCCTGGGATGGTCCATGGGGACTGCTGCGCCTGGGGTCCTCACTACTCTGTTTCATGCCCCTCCTGGTAACTGCAGCTCCCTGAGTAGTTCAGTCCTGCCTCTGTCCTAGCCGAGCTGCGCACATCGCAGGGCTCCCTCTCTTCCTATCTGCACCAGGGCTGGGGGCTGTGCCCACCCCTCTGGGGAGTTGAGTGCCGCTCCTCTAATGGTGCAGAACTTTCGGATTTCCTTCTAGCGGATGAAACTTTAAGAATGCTAGGACTCAAGAAACCAGCCGAGACGCCCCACCTCACAGACTGGACTGGAGGGGACCTGCTTGGCATGACAAGCAGCCTCTGGACTGCGCCTCTGTCACAGGGCCCAGATGTGATCCTGCATTTCTGATTCCCTAGAGTGCGTGCAGCGGCTAAATGCACAAATTCAAACCCACGGCATCTGGACATCTCCCTCCCAGCCAGCCCCTTCACGTGCAGCCCAGGTCAACATTAGCAGTGGCGCTGCCACCCCACCCACATAGCAATGGGCTCACCACGGGTGGCACTGCAGCAGCAGCTGGAAGAATCCTAGGCAGAGCTCTGAGGTCACCTGCTCCAACTCCTCCCGGCACACCCGAGCTGAGGCTCCAGGCCTCGAAGTCCCAGTCACGTGTGGTCCTTCACATGCCATGGTGGCTGCTCTGTGTGGACTCTGAGGATTTCTGCACTGCTGCTCATCTGCCTGCTTGTGCCAGCCCTGCTGCAGAGCCACTGGAGGCTAAGAAGCAGTTCGTAGAGGAAAGGCACTCTCTTGACAGCCACCATCACACATGGGCGTTCTCTGGTGCCCGCATACCCAGGTGGGGCTCGCAGACCTGCAGCCGGAGGCCTGGTGCTGCTCAGCGGGCAGGGGCTCAGGACCCTCACCTGGAGGGTGGATCCGGTATGGCCCCCAAAGCCTCCCTGAGCTAGGAGCCAGCTGCTGGTGGCTGTCAGAAGAATGGCTGAGGATGATCAGGATGGGGCCCAAGTGACAGGTCTGGGGGTGAGTGCTACTGCACCTGGTCCTGGCTCTTCTCTTCTCCCTCTCTGCCTGCATGTCGTGAGGTGCTGGACTTCCTCTGCCACACTTGATGCCTCTGCTTCGTCTTGGGCCCAGGAACTGAGAGCCAGGCACGTGCCCCTGGCTCACCCACCCCCAGCCTCCTGACCACAGTGCCTGTTGACCAGATGCCCAAGTCTCCTTGTTATAGACAGAGTCGGGTACAAAACCAGCCACCGCTTCTTCCCTTCCTGTCAGAGTGTGGGAATTTCTTTAGTTCCAGAGTCATCTTTGCAGCAGACAGAGCTGTGCGGGGAAGAGGCGATCAGCAGGACCTGGCTGGCACCCTCCTCCGCTCCTGTGTTTCCTGGCTCCACGGACATGGGCACTGCTTCTCCTTGCCATTCCCACAGGTGTGTTCGGTGTAAAGAGGAAGAAACTCCAACGCTATGCTGATTCTCCTCTGCTGCAGGCTTCTGTCTAGAGACACAGGGCTACAGGCCCCCTGTTGCAGCGGCAGCCCTCAGAACCCACCCTGAGTCACCAGAGCCACTGGTGGCTGCTGCTGGGTCTGACAAGCTGCAGGCCCAGGGCGCACACCTCCCCATGGGCACCAGAGAGCCAGATGTGGTGGGCTCCAAAGATGAACAAAGAGTCGCCGGACCCTCTGCCCAGCTGCATCTCTGCCTGTGCTGTCTGGATAAACCTCGATTCTCGTCGAGCTCTGGCGACGGTGTCTGGATGGATGTCACTTGGAGATGAGCACTTTCTTATCCTCCATCTCAGCCTGGGCACCCACTGTGGTAAACACTTCTGTGCTTTGCCAAGACAGGGCAGTGACTTCCTTGCTGAGGCCTCTGTGCCAACTTAAAAGCATGCTTTAGTGAGCACCTCACCTGTGAGGTACAGCCGAGTTCATCTCATTCAATTATAGCACCGTGACATGGACACAAATGGGGGCTTTCAACTCAGGATCTGTAACAGCCAACAGATGAGGAGGTGAACTGAGTGGCTGCCTCCTGCCAGGAGGGTTGCGTGGGTTCCGGGTGGACTGCTTCCTCAGCCTTGATGCCCCTAGGGACGGAGCACATGGCTCAGTGGAGGTATCTTCCCCTCCCCTGTGCCCCTGACCAGCTCTCTGACCTGAGGCAAGGCTTGAGCACCCTGAGCACTTTTCAGCAGGTACCACCTCTCAAGTGTTGTAAGGATGGAGAGGTGCAGTCTGGGGGGATCAGATGTGGTCCCAAGTGTGAGCATTTCTTATTAAGAAGCTGGGAAACTCTTAGCCCACCTGCACAGCCGTGCCTGCCCCCAGGATCCTGACTCCTGTGGGACTTTTGCAAGATCTGCCCCTCCCGGAAGCCTCGCACAAGCCTCTCCAGGACTGCCGCACAGCCTCGATCCCTTTCCAGCTGGCTTCTCGATACTGCCCCGAGTGTCATCTCATTCCAACCAGGCACTGGGAGGGCCTCACCAGGCTGCATCTGGCAGCGGGTGGGGAGCCCCATGCAGAGCCTGGCCTGTCTCTCAGGATGGAGGTGCAGCAGGGCTGTAGGAAATTCTGTGCGCTATGAGAACCGTGCTTTTTGTCAGCGCAGCCTCAGAGGTGGCAGGAAGTCCACAGTGCAGGCAGCCAGGTGGAAGGGGCACCGGCCAGCTGAGACGTGGCCATGACCAGTGTTGACCTGTGTGGCAGCTGCATCACGTCCCACCTACTTGGGGGGTCCCCCTTTTGGGGCAGATCTTGCTTGCTTTCCCCCCGTTTCCCAACAGTACACTGTCCCAGAGTGGCCAGAGGTCCTCTCACTCTTCCTCCACAGGCCCTGGTCCCCCACTTTCATCCCCAGGTATCTGAATCCCACAGATCTTAGGGCTTCAGGACTCCTCCCCTTTCCAGGCCAAGTTTCAGCAGGTGCTTGGAGAAGAATGCGCTCCCTCCCCATGGGGCCGCTCCTCTGGGCGCTTGCTTCCTTCTGCTGCAGTGGCTCTGGAGACAGTGCGAGAACCCGGGGCTGTCCCTTGCCTGGAACCCCATGAGGCACCTAGTCTTGCTGGCCTTGGGGTCTGCCGAGGTTTCTGCCCTTGGCCTGGATGCGGCACCCAGCCGTCTCAGGGTCTGGCCCCTGCCGAGGCTGCCCCACAGCTCGCTGGTGTCCTGAGCATAATGACAGGGCTTTCACGCTGCTTTTCTACCCACTCTGTGGCGAGGCTGGGCTGCAGCGCATGGATGCACCAGAAAGGAACAGCAGGCCTGCGCAGGTTCACCAGTTCCAGCACAGCTTGCAGCAATGAGGAGGCATAAAGTGCAGTACTGGGAAACGTGAGTAACGACCACAGGGCTGGGCCCTGAGCAGAGCTCAGTGTGATGACATTGCCGAGTTCCCTGTCAGAAGGGCTCCCGGCCTGCATCAGGAGGCCCAAGGACCCTTTCTGGTGTGCAGGGGTGACTCAGAAGCACAAGGGTCCTCCAGCGTAAGACCTGGGGACATATGAAAGCAGAGACCCTACACTTCCAGAGAGCAGTGTGATCCCACACTGTCCTGAGGAAGGAAGAGGTCACGAGTATGCTGTCCTGACCCCACCACCCGCCATACCCCTGGGTTACAAACAAATGCTAGGCCTTCTATTGAACTGTAGGAAGCGGGTGGCAGGACTTTAAGAGCACGAAGGAGAAACTTAAGGAAACACTCAGGGTAAATGTCAGGTGGACACGCCCTTTCCTGACTCAAAGGTGAGAGCTGCCACCCCTGTATCCATGGGGCCCAACGCCCCCAAATCCAGGGGGTTCACATCCCTTGCGTAAAACTGTCTGCCCACAATGTACTATGTCCACCAGGGAATCATCTCGGGATGACTACGATGTCAGTAACCAGGTGAGTGCTGCAGATAGAGGTGATAAACCACATCATTTCAGAAATAATGACCAGGAAATAAGCCTGCACCTGCCTGGTAGAGACCCGCTCCCACCCCTCAGCGGTTTTAGTTTTCAGATGGCTCAGTGTGGGGTCTAAGCCTATAGATATCGGGGGCTGGCTGTACACAGAAAACAAAACAGCAAAATCTTCCCAGGACCTCTATGGAAATATTTTCTGTACAAAAGGAGTAAATCTAATATTTCAGGGAGGAGATTAGCATAGTTTTGAAAAAGATTAACTACGGGATGAAGAAGATTTTATCTACAATCTGAGGACATGGTGAGCCCTATGAGCAGAGCTAGAGGCTGCAGCGATAAGCCAGGCGGCCAGCTTAGCAGCGGTCTGAGCAGTTCTGGGAGGGGAGTGATCAAAGAAGATCTATCACCGCAAAAGTTCAAACCGTGTGCGAAGAGAAAAGGCAGAGCTGGACTTGCAGGGAGGAATCAGATCAGCACTGTGGAGGGAGACGCAGGAGGAAGGGTGGGGCTGAGAGCAGAACCCGAGAAGGAGAGGGCGATGGCTCCGGGCGCAGCATGAGGTAGTGCGCAGGTGACTTCTGGGGCACGAGGGGAGCAAGGCAGCGCTGGAACTGAAGGAAGCACTTCCCAGCGGAAGGCCAAGCCTGTAGTTTGAAATGATGAACCATCTACCAACACAGGAAGACGCAACCAGACACGCCGCAGTCAGGCATTTGATTTCCAAGCATGAAAAATTTCTCCATGCAACCAAGTAGATGCTTATAAAATATTCACAGGGAGACACCTCGGGCCGGCTTTGATGTGAGGACATAATAAGAAACAACGACAGGATGCTGAGATTAGAAGTTGGGGGCCGCGGGTCTGTCATCTTGCTGAGTTATTGTTTGTGGATGCAGGGAACAGAAAGCTATTTTCATGTAGAATTTATGCAACCGCCACTTAGCATTCCTGAAAAAATACACAAACGTGCAGCTTAGCACCAAAAGAGGCACGGAGGCAGCTCCTCGGGAAGCGGCAGCCTGGGACGGTGCTCAACACGAAGCTCGCTTCTGAGCAGGGTTAGACACCAGCAATGTGTGCTATTCGTCCTCCTGAAACCAACCCATAACTTAAATGCAGTGCTAGCCTTGACTTCTGCTACATTTACCTGAAGGACATCAAATCCATCTTGATTAAAAGATGCATTGAGGCAGCTGGGAATAGAACGCCTTCCTCTCATGAAGACTGACCACACTGATCCAGGGGCTCTTAGCTCAGTCCCCTTATTTGAATAAAACGTCCACTAGGAAGCCCAGAAGATCCACAAGCATCCACTGTGAAGTGGTCAAAACCTGAACTTAGTTCACAGAGAGAACATAGCAGCCTCCTGCTACTGTAGGGAGGTGGCCTTCCTCACGGTGCAGTCGGACGGCCGCCCTAGGGGACGGAAGCCCTGGAACCAGTGTCTGTTTCTTCAGCAGACGTATCACCAGTGTGATGCGGCATATACTGGCCAGGGCCAGCCAGTGTGTCCCCTCAGACATGTGGCGTTGAGGCCAGTGAGGCAGCGGTGTCCTTCACACTGGCCAGCAACGTCTGGGAATTCATTTGGGCATTGTGAGTCCCAGTGGGCATGGAGTGCCCATGTGGAGCCACAGAGTGGGGCGGCCAAGTGGGGTACTCTGAGCCCACAGGGCTGGAAGGGAGCAAACCAACATTGGTCAGGGAAGCACTCAGTGCACCAGGCTGGCACCAGTGTGGAGAGCAGAGCTCACTCGATGCAAATGTGACTCCTCAAACCCTTCAGAGCGCAGAGATGATAAGGCCATGGGGGGTGGGGCCGGATCCTGCAGCCCAGGTGGGGGTGTCCTAGGAGCACCTCCAGGTTACAGAGGTGGAGCAGCCCCAACCAGCGCTCGTAGGGCCTGCAGGTACCCAGCCACCATCATCTACCACTCACCCTACACAGCCCCCAGCCCACCCTCCACAGAAGGGAAGCAGACACAAGGAAGGTCCACAGGGGCCTCAGGGAACCTGGAGGCCCAGGACTAACAGGAGGCCCCCACCATCACACAGCTGGAGTCTTTGAACTGGGACCCTGAAGGCAGCCATGGTAACAACAAGCCCTCAACTCAGAACCGATCCTGACCAGGCTGCCTCAGCCTCCCAACAGCTGAGTCGAAGGGGCGCCCCTCTGGCACAGGGATCCCTGGTTCAGTCCAGTCTCACACACCTCACACGTGGAGGGAGACAGCCCCTGTCAGCAAATGCCAAAGCCCAGGAGGAAGAATCCCAGGACAACAAGCCAGCGGCAGCACTCCAGGGAGCCTGAGGACCAGGAGTCCTTCTTTAAAGGCACTTGGATGCAGAGATCAGAAGAGTGCGGTGGAGGGGGGCGCAGACTGGATGGCAGGGGATGGCAGGAGGGGAGGGGAGGCACCCACACCCTGAGGCAGAGACACAGTGGGACCTCCCCTTTCAGCACTGGAAGGGACGAAACTACAAGCAGGAAGACAAGGAATCAGCCAGGTGGAATCCTACAAGGAGGGCGCAGTGCCCAAAATGGGCCATGCATCTGACTGGTTGCCCAGGGGAACGGCACAGCCCACAAGCTCGTCGTGTGGCAATCTCACAGCTGTGAGAGCAGCAGAGGTGGGTGGACTAGAGAACACCAGCCCGGGCTCCCAAGGCGGACAGCGGCCAGGGCCCTGACTGGGGAAATCTGCCCTTCACCAGCGTGCTCAGGACAGCCACCAGCCACGCGCTGCCGCTCAGAACCACACTGCGCAAAGCACCGTCCCTGCCGCCTGCAGGCTGCATTCTCTGACTGTAACTGCGCCACCAAGCTGCTGCCCAGTTTCTCCCCTGAGAAACTCCACGAGGAATCAGAGGCTCCCCTTGAGCACCGCCACCTGCTCAGGACCCTCAGCCCTTCACCCCCAGTCATCGCTTCAGGCCTCTTTTTTCCCAGTACGGGGGTTGAACCCATGTGCCCCAGCCCTTTTTATCTTATTGTAGATTTTACAGTTCAAAGACTCACTAAACAATGTCTCACCTGTTGTGCGGGAACCATAGTAGTGAGCTCCTGACAGATGGAAAGTTCCACCCTGGCCTTTGACCCCAGAGTCCTGTTGCTGTCCCCAGCAAGGACTCCCTTCCTCCAGCACCCCAACGACAACGACAACAATGACCTGGACATCTGAAGGTGTGCTAGGGGCTTCTCGCTGTAACACTAGCTGGGCCCCTGAGGTGCACACTGGACGGGACCCTGGGGTGAGGGGCCGGGATGTGCCCCAGGAAGCAGCCCTTGGCCAGGCCTGTCCCACCAGCTGACAGCCTCCCTGCCCCATGCGCTCACACAGATGCCAGCGAGTAGGCTCCCCACTTCCTGTCCATGACACTATCCTTCCTCAGAAGGCAGAAAACCAGAGCAAGTTTGGTCTTTCACTCTTTACTGGAAAATTTCTAAAACCGCATTCAACGCACAATGTTTTACTCCCCAACTTTCCTTAACACTGGTGCTTTGGAGGCCCTCAGGGATGTTAAAGAGCCCCTCTATTAAAGACCGCCAACTCCAGAGGCAGAAGAAAGTTGCCTGCCTCCCACACCCGAGCTCTGTCACGCTGCCTTATGCTTTGGGTGTCTACTCAGCTCCACCTGTGGGGTGGGAACCATGCCAGGAGGGCCTAAGACCAGGGGCCCACCCTAGGCTCCCAAGCCTCCCTTATCTGCCTTAGGACGGAGGGCGCCAGGTAGGCATAAGGAAGGCGTTGTCCAGTTTGTGGGATCTTCCATCTGTGCCCTGTTTTAGGCCCCACAGCTGTGCCCAGGGTCCCCAGGGTTGCATGGCCTCTGCAGACCATCACCCCATGATTAGATCACCCCTAAGCTGGTGACTGCCCCCTAAACTGGTGATCACCCTAGCAGGGCACTGACCTCACAGGAATCAAGGGCCCTCAAGAGGCCAGGACTTCTCTGGGACCACACCACAGAGCCAGCACACAGATAATAATCATGAGATCCTCACCCATCCTGATGACCCAATAAGAGAGGTTCCTCCTCTCTGCTATTGGCCAGCTTGGCCCTCATCCTCAAGCTGCCCAGACTCCTATCCCTCAGCGGTAGCCTCTGTGCACTCTTGACCCCCTGACTAAAAGCACTGCCGTGCCCTCATGCTCCTTGCCTGGCTCCTGCGCCCCATTATTGTCCCAGGGTCCACCCAGGCCCACTGTGCAGTCGACGGTCTTTGGCCCCAACCCCACCGACCAGAACAACGTGACCCAGACATGTCCTCTCTTGGCCTCTGCCCTCTGAGAAGGAGAGGGCCGGCCCCCGCTGTGAACTTGGGGTCAAGGGTGGAAGCCAGCCTCGCAGGATGGCCTGCCCCAGCAGCAGGTGGCATCACCTTACCTTTCTGGGGACACAGCTGCCCGGTGCCTGGCAGTGAGTCCCATCTGTGAGAGGAGCTCTGAGACCAGCAGTCTTCTCTGCTCTCACTGTCGAAGTTTGTAATCCACATGGAGCTTTGTCAGGTGCTGATCCAGGTCAGGTCCAGGCCAGGAGCCTGATCAGGAACATGGCAGCCCCCAGGTGTGGCCACCAAGGCTCTGAGAAGGATGGAGGCCCAGGTGTCAAGAGCAAGGGCAGGGGTTGTGCCCATTCTGGGCCTGAGGCTCGGGTGGCAGCTCATGGGGCACAGACGTCTCTGTCCCTGACACCTTGCAGTCTCTGCTTCCTCATACTTGTGGCACCTCAAGGAGACACGTGGCGTGTAGCCACAAAACTTGTCATTGACAGCTGCCTCTGCTTGGTACGAACTGATCCTGGGGGTGTGTTTTGTGGCTTGCACCAACTCAGTGTGCTTTGAACCCCTGTCCCAGGCAGTCCTGGATCCATAGCTCAGGTCCACGAGATGTCCGGCATCCTCAGCGGCTGTTGACTCCCTGGTAGACTCCTTGGCAGGGCACATCTGGGGCAGCATTCCTGTGTCCAGGGAGCCTTGGGTACAGTGCAAGCCCTGGCTCTTCCAGGGAGCTTCCCAATCTCTGAGGCTTTGGCAGGGCCTCCCCGATCCACGGTCCCTGTGCTGGGTCCAGACTTCGCTTTTCAGAAGAAAGGCAGTTCTGGAGCGGAAGCCAAGTGAAACTCACAGCAGGAAACCCGATGGCCGAACACTGTGGCTGGGACAACTGTGGCTGCCTCTGCCCCAGGCCCTGACATTACTCTGTCCCAGTGCCTTGGGGTGGGCATAGAGCCTGGGTGTGCACCGGTGTCCCAAGGCTGTTCCACCACTAGCTCAGGTGCTGGAACCCTTCCTCCACTGCCCTGCTGGCTGGGGCCTCTCTCCTCTGGCTGAGCACTCACATCCCCTCTGCTCCTTACTGTGCAGCCCTCTGAGGTGTGCGGCCATCTCTGCTGTGGAACAGGGTGGTCTCAGAGCCTCCAAGGTGCAGAGCCCAGCGAGGGACATGAGTCTTGCCTCAGCAGGGCAGGGTCCAGGCCCAGAGCACCAGGGATGAAGGCAAACTGCGGAAGCCACTGAGGCGAGGCAGACACAGCTTGGAAGCTGGTCCTGCACGTTGTCAGGGTGCTCATGGGACCTAAAGGGGACATGGAATACCTGCATTCAGTTCCAGGGCTGAGGGACGCACGCTTTGACACCAGGCAGCACGGGGTCGGCCGATACAGACTGTGGGGCTGCCACATCCCTATGGGCTGCGTGGTCATCACAGGGCCTGCGGAGGAGAGCAAAGGCACGTGAGAGTCCCGGTGGTGAGGCTTTTGCTTTTTTCTTGCAGGACCAGGGATTAATCCTGAGCCTTTGCACTGAGCCACATCTCCAGCTCCTTCTGTTTTACTTTTTAATGTTAAGAGAGGGCTTTGAAAAGTTACTAAGTTGCCCGAGGGAGGCTTGGGCTTGTGACCCTCAGCCTCAGCCTCCCAGAGCGCTAGAGTTATAGGAAGCTGATGTATTTCTTCTTTACAAAGAGGTCCAGATGACAACACCTTGCTCCTGTGGAGAAGAGGCCCCTCCGAGGCGTAAGGGCCTGTTTCCTTAGGCAGAATGGTGCAGCCAGGAGCACATATTCACAAGGGGTGGGGCCACGGCTCCCTCAGCCACAGCACTGGACCGTATGTCATGCAGCTAGGCTGAGGCCCTATAAACCGTGGGACTCAGAATACAAAGATCAGGGAAGGTGGCAAGACCGCTGTTGTTCCTAGGACCCCGGGTGTGCATCAGCCACAGCAGCACTTGATGCCTTTAGGAGCAGGATGTCCCATAGCCAAAGAAAAGGTGAGACCAAGACATGGGAAAACACAGGGCACAGCTCGGTGGAAACATTCAGTGCTCCTCAGGTGCCACGCATGTGTGATCCATGGGAAGCAAGGATATTCCAACAGCACGGAGCATGAATCACAGACACGCACATACTTGGTGAATTCATACATTTAATGTGATTCCCATAAAAACTCCCAGCAAGTCTTTCCTTCAGAGGTCTAGATAAGCCAGAGCATACGGAAAAGCAGAACACAGGATGAGCCCAGAGTATCTCACGCAGTGAGTTGATCAGACATCAAGGATGGCTGAGTGTGGCCTAAAGGTTTTGCTACAGTTGGGTCAGAGAGGTTCCGCAAAGATACCCACCGGGCTTCATCCCCGACGCAGGGATATTTAGAGGTGGGTAGGGCCTGTGGCTAGTTACGGGGCACTGATCTCACCAGGCAGTCACTCTGGTGAGGGGTGTGAGCTGGGTGGGCCATCAGGACCCCGGCCAGCCAGAGAGGAAGTCAGTGGTTGGGCCCCTCCCCCCACCTTCCGCCTCTGCTTCCTGGCTGCTTGTGCAGAGAGGGACGACAGGTACAGACCTAGACGTCTGTGGGGACTTAGGCAACGGTAATGGTTTCATTTCAAATAAGTGAAAGAGGGGCCGGGGAGATAGCTCCGTGGCACACGTGCCTGCCTGGCAAGTGCAAGGTCCTGAGTTTGAACCCCAGTTGCGGGGGAAGTGAAAGTGATGGATGTTCAATGATAGTGTGGACCCAGCTAGCTACCCCCGCCCTTCAGCAGGCTAAGTCCTGGGCAGAGGAAAATTATACTCCCAATAAATAACAAAATGAACACCATAAGACACAAGATGATATTTAAAAATAATGAAACAGCTGGGCGGTGTACTTCAAAAATCCCTGTAGTCAGAGAGGCAAAGGCAGGAAGATCACAAGCTCAAACTCCTTATAACAATTCAGCAAGTTCACAAGATCCTGTTTCAAAATAAAGAGATTTAAAATGCTGGGCATATAGTTATGAAGAGGCCTTCAGTTCAATCCTCAGCACCACAAACTTAACTGAAAGTTAAACTGATTTTATCTGCCTAGTGGTTTTTCTGTGCGTATGTTAAGTTTGGCTTAAAGTTTTCCCTGTACATTGTGAACCGCAACCTAACTTGATGTATAAACTGACCTTGGCCTACCTTGTAAGGAACTGAGTCTCTGCTAATCAGAAACAACCAACTCATTGGACCATATTTAAACAACACAGATGCAAGCTGTAGACAATCACTGCGCCTGCAGCCACTTCCAAGTGCCCCACCTACTTCCTGTTTCCTGGCTATAAATTGAACCTGCACTTGAAGGTGGGAGTGTTGAGAACCATTCTTGGTACCAACAAATGTCAAGTCTAGAAACAAAAATAAGATCGATTAAGAACTGCACACACAGGTTTGCTATCATTTTGTCTTTGAACATCACAAGCCCTGGTAGGACATGGATCAAGTTGCATAACTTCACAAATGTGTAACTTTCTGAAGGAAGCTGCACCCAACCCTAAACATAAAGGACCAGCTGGGAACAGCACTTGCAATTTGTGCCGCAGAAAGAGTTCATTTCTTTCAGGTAGAAAGAGCTCTTCCAAATCAGTCTTTAAAAAAAGCTTCCAACTCCACAGCCAATATCCAGGGTCACAGAAATGTGGACTTCATGGGCCCCTGGGGAAAAGCGGAAGTGCTAGTCCCCACTGCTGCTGGAACCGGAACAGCATGGAGACCCAAGGCAGGCGAGCGAGGGCTGAGTCAGCATGGACCCCGTGCCTCCACCGCAGCTGCTGGCACCCAGTCCAAACACCCTCAACTCCCAGCACACATCATAGTCTTAGAAATGGGACCCTCAGAGACCATATGCATCTCATTTACCTATTGTTATTTTAAAGTATTGAAAACTAAGAAACAACAAAGTGGCTCCATAGAGTATATTGAGCAGAGGGAATTGATCTGCGTAGTCAAGAAAGCACAGAATGTGGACTTTCACGTGACTGGGCTTTGAAATAAAAATTCCAACGGGACAGAGTATGTTCTCATATATGCCCTTTCGTGTATGTAGGTGGAGAGAAAAAATAAAATATGTTTATTAGCGTCTTATACACTATCTTACATTTACAAAAAGCCTTGGAGAGGAGACCCATGTTGCTCAGGCACCAGAGCCTGCCCAGGGCGGGCTGTGCGTAGGGACGACAGAGGTACAGGAGATGCACTTGTTTTCACTTCCTACCATTGAAGAAAACAATGAGGAAGATTTAAAAGAAACAAAGGCAGAATCATGAGGAGCCGAGTCTGCTCAGGCCTGGCCAGCTGCGGCTCCTCCAAGTGCTCCTCGCAGGCAGGCCACCCCTTTCTTCCTTTTCGTTTCCTTGCCTTTCCAATCAAGGGCACCTCCCGTAATGCCACACGCTCTTTCGAGGATGAAGTTGTGTAGATCTTTGTGTCCTCCTCACCCCACAATGCCTAGCAGGCTGAGGGGCCCATGGAGGTGGGGTGTTGCTCTCCCCACAGTGCTGGGCCACCGGAGGAGCTTCAGTCAAGGTGACAATGCAGTCCTCATCCTTGGAGGCAGGCAGCTGGGGCCTCTGCGGTGAAGTTCTCAGCCTGGATGGACTGCCTGCATCTGGTACTGCCTTCCCCACCTGGGGCCTGGAAGAGGCCTCTGTGGGTGCTCGGCATGTCTCATAGCCCCTGTCTAGGATGCCAGCTGCCGCTGCCACCCCTGGCCATCCTCCACCACCCTCACATCTCTGTCAGGTGGGACAGGTGGTGCTAATGGCCAGGGACACCTCTCAGGAAAGCAGCTCTCGGTAGCACCCTGCTCTACTCACAGCAGCACCTGCGCCAGGGCTGGGCCACACTCCAGCTTTTTCTGCCACCGCAGCTCTTGGAGGGCGCTGAACATCACCTCCAGCTGCAGCCCTTCCTCACCTCTTCTTTTCTCCATGTCTCATCGTCTTGATTTCTGCATCCGCAGGGCCTCATGGTTACCTGTCATGGGGAGCAGGTGCACAGTGCACCCCAACTCTTTTGATGTGCCTTTCCTATGGTCAAAGAGCCCGCTCCTTGTTCCCTACGACCTGTCCTTCACTTTGAGTTCTCACATTAGAGACAGTGTGTGATATTCAAGCCTGTGTGTTAACTCACATAACACTGTGGCCTTGGGGTTCATGGCACCCTGATTTGTTTCCGCACACTGCTGCAAACTCACCTGCTGCACACATTGCTACTGGGTGACTAAGATTTTCCAGAAACCATGAGTTGAATGAGACTTCTAAATGGGCTCTCTGAAAAGGAAGGAATACCTCTTTTTTTTTTCTCTCCTCATGACCTGCCAAGCCGGGGGAATGTGGATCTAATGGGCAGTGTTATGGTTTGTGTAGAGGTGCCCCCTCAAAGCCTCGTGTATTCATAGGGATGCTTCTGGAATTTGTAACTGATTATTGTGGGTGTGTGCTTCACCTCCCCTGGAGCAGGTGATTTGCCTTTAAATGTAAGGAGGGAAGAGAAGTTAGCAGCTTGAGCTGCTGCTACTCCCCGCTTTGCTCTTGCTCTTTACCTGCCACCATGAAAGGTTGCCCTCTGCCATGTGCCTCTCTGCCTTGGAGCCAGCTGAATATGGACTGAAACCTCCAGTAACTGTGAGCTAAATGAACTTTTCCTTCCCTAATTTTGAGTGTCGGGTAGTTGTCCCAGCAACAAAAGAAGAGTAACTAAGACAGGTGAAATGCCAGCAGCCGTTTGGACCACGAGGGTCAGGGACTCCTCTAGGTAAAGGGAAATCAGGAAAGACTTTGATTCCTGCAGACCCTGTGCCCGTCGAAATGGCCCTGGACCGCACGGTTCTGCCTGTTTGCACCTTCTTCATTTAGCTATTTTCTTTCTTTTCTTCTTCTTCTGTTTTTTTTTTTATTGTATTGTAAAATGTATTTTAATGTACACATTGATTTGCATAGGAATCACCTCCAGGTTCTCATCTTGGCTCAAGAAGTCAATAAAGATATGTTATTGGAACCCCACCAAGTTAATTCCACCACTCCCAGTGCAACCCATGGCAAAAGTAAAGACACTAAGACATATTTATAATTACTGGGGAGCCAAGGGGTCCTAAATCCAGCCATGAAGAGGGCTTTCCGGAACAAAGAGGCTGACCCCAGGCCATGCCTGGGGTTTTATTCAGTGGAGGAGTGGCTTGAGGAGGAATGACTGAGCATTGTGGGAAATAGGTGAGTACTGTGAGCTGGGCTAGGTAGGTGGCCTCCATTTACCACTGCCATATGCAAAGAAAGTAATTTGCATTAGGCTGTTGAGATGGTATCTACCGTTTTGGAGGTCTGGTGCTCAGCTAGTCACTCTTCTTTTAAGGTGAGCTGCTCAGGTGGTCCTCTACAGTTTTGTCTTCTTTGTTGTGAAGAAGCTGGGCCAGTGTCAGTAGTGGCTGCACAGCTGAGGAGTGTCTGTCCATAGGTGCAAAGTCACCTTGTCTTCCATCTTGTCTCCTTTGAAGGCCTGGCCCTATCTGACTGCCTATAATATTTCTATCTAATTCAGCTGCCTACAACATTGCCTCCTCTAAAGAAGTAACCCGAACTGCCATGAGGGAACCATGGGCAATGACTGCTCTGGCTTCTTCAGA
The DNA here is from genome assembly GCA_004027915.1 of Capromys pilorides. Lineage (NCBI taxonomy): Eukaryota > Metazoa > Chordata > Mammalia > Rodentia > Capromyidae > Capromys > Capromys pilorides. Next base: position 10,479 of record PVKN010001214.1, on the reverse strand, counting down.
CTGAAAGGAGTCGTAGTTGTTGACCAGCAATCAGAGATACTCTCCAGAGGTTCTATCTAAAGGCTTTCAATAGACACCAGGACTTTTTATCTTGCGTAGGTGGAATAGCTTTAAATCTCTAAATTGGTCACACAAGGTCCCATGGATCGCCTGAACAAAATTTTGGTAGTAGTCATTGTGTTGAGGTCATATGTTCTGGCCACGTTGAGCGCCAAACTTTCAGGCTCTCGTCTTAGTCCAAGAAGTCAATACTTTTAATCCCAAAGATATGCTATTGGAATCCCACCAAGTTAATTCCAATCTTCCACTACCAGTGCAACCCATGGTGAAAGTAAAGACACTAAAACATACTTAGAATTATTGGGGAGCCAAGGGGTCCTAAGTCCAGCCACAATGAAGAGGGCATTCCGGAACAAAGAGCTCTTTTCTTTGTTTTCCTTCTTTAGGTCTCCATGGCTGGTGCCAGCCCTCAGGGGAAGTAAAAGTAAAGAAAATATTAACGACCGCTATATTTAGTGCAGATCGCAAAGGAGAAAGATTCCCCGGAGGTGTAGGGGCTGGGTGCAGGCAGAATGGTCTCTGCTGGTCCCGTTGAACTCAGTGTCCTTATGGCTTCGAGTGGCTATGGCAGAGTCTGGGGCCTGCCATGAACCTAGTGTCCCGCTGAGTTGGAGACCCCAATAGCAGCAGTCAAGACTTGAAATCAAGGCATGCGCGTGTGTGGCCTTGATGGCCTCAGGGTGCTTCCAGGTCCACAGCAGAGGGCAGTGGGTGCGGAGAGCTTCACGCTGGCTGTAGCTCCTTCAGCTGGCCGCTGTCGAGAAGCGGTGACTGCAGCTCTCCGACTTCTGGGTGTGCTGCTGGCTCCCTAAGGGCCCTGAGGGCAGGCTCTCCTGCATCCGATGGCTGTGGAGAAATCCTGGTGCCATGGGCCATCTGTAGGACAGACTTTCTGCCAAAGCAAGGCACCCTTGAGCAGAAATTCCCAGGCTGTGGAGAGCGCCGTTGTGGGAAACCTGATCTAACCTGGGCTTCCCAGGAGCAGAGCTCTGCATGTGCTGGTCCTTGGAGGACAGAAGGGCCAACAGCCCCCACCCCAGGCTCTGTCCCTTCTCTGTAGGAGGTAGGGTGGCAGTGGCTGTCTCCTCCGGGCCTGGCCTGGTCCCCTGTCCTTCAGCCTTGAGCTGGGGATATTAAGACCCCTCAGGGACAGGAATACCACAGACTTGACCCTAGGATGTGTGTGTGACCTCTTTCTAGATTTGGGGACATCTGAGATCAGAGGGAGTAAATTAACCAGAAAGCGAGTTTCCAACAGCATTATGGGAACTCAGACACTGGATCAGGCAAGAGACGCATACCTAGGTCACACCAGGTTCCCAGGGACCCAGCAGGCACGGTCATTGGTTATGGGATCTCCCGAGGGTAGGTTCAGGGCCTCGCCACTCCCGCGTGGGGTGGCTGAGCCCTCTCCCTGCAGGCCCAGCACACAGTGCCTGTGCTCTGCACAGGCACACACCCCTTTCCACACCACTGCATCAGCAATATGTGGGGCACCGAGTCACATGCTGGGCCATGCATGCTGGCCTGCGTATGAGAGCTTGGGTCACCACGTGCCCCCTTCTGCCAGGGGTAACCTCGAGAGGGACAGCTTGGTGGCCTGGCTCAGCGGCCTCCTGTTCTCCTGGTCTGCCAGCACCCAGCACGAGGGTGTGGAGAGCGCCCTGCTTCTCACCTATGTGCTCTGTTGTGACTTTAGCCCAAGGTACTGACGGGAGGAGGCAGGACTTTCCTGGGTGAGACAGTGGGCACAAATCAGGTCTTAGCGACCTGCCCTCCAGGGGACGTGGGCCCCCTCCTCTCTGAGCGCTTCTTGCCGCCTTGAGGCCCTCTTGCCCTCCGCACCCTCCTCTGAGATACTTTGGCCTCCCCACGGAGCTGAACTGGCGTGGACGGACGGAGCCTGAGAGCGGGAGTTGCATGAGCTTCCCTTCTGTGGGCCGCTTCCCTCAGGAGCACTGTCCTGCATGGAAAGCCACCTAGGATCTCAGGCAGCCCTTGGGGAGCCCTGCCCCACCCCCTGCGCGGCCTGGAGGGCTGGGGACAGTGGTAGTTCGGGGCCTTTGTGGCTCTAGGCCGCTGCAAATAAAAGAATGTGCGATGTGCATGAGGTTCACGTGGTGCTCGTTGCAGGATCCAGTAGTTCACAGAAAAACCTGGTTCACTGCTACAAACTCCCTGATGAAATGCCAACTGCGAACCCTACCTTGCTGATAGAAGGCCAGACCTGTGGGAGGGGGATAGCCTGGTGGGAGGAGGCAGGACCTGGGGAGGGGTGGAGCCAGGAGGGAGGAGGCAGGACCTGGGGAGGGGTGGAGCCTGGTGGGAGGAGCTCTAGGCAGCCTGAGGGTCCAGCTCCAGGCTCCTTGCGCCCCTCTGCTTCCTGTTTGCCATGCATGGAGTAGCTCTCTTTGGTCAGGGCCCTCTGCCCTGACTGCCTGCGCTGGAGCCGGCCCCACATCCCGGCCTACTCCCCTTCACGCACTCCTCCTGTACCCCACAGCTTCTCCCAACCCCCGTGCAGTTGGTGTGGCTACATGTTGCTATGTCCCATGAGGTGTGAGAAGCTGCCAGCAGGATGCGGTCCCTCACCCCCAGAGGGGCCTCTTCCACTGAGCCTTGACAGTGGACAACACGGGGACGGCAGCCACACAGCAGCCGTCGTGTGCCCAAACGCATGGCCAAGGAGGTGGCAGGCACGGTCAGCGCTGATGTCGGAGCAGCCACCAGGCTTTCTGGTGGGCATTCTTGCTCGCGTGTGCTCTTCGCTCAGATCTGCTATTTCTGGCAGCTAACTGGCCCCTCTCTGGAGCGATGGATAAGGCCCTGACACACAGATCAGTGGGGCAATATCAACAGCACGGCCTTTTCTGTAGGTGTCTCAGGGCCTTAGTGGGTTTTTAGAGAAGTTCAAAGGGGACATATGATGCAATATGTGCCGAGAACATGCAGTCACTTAATTTACAGCCACACCCCTGCAGCAGAACACTGGTGCCTGGCCCTGCATGCCTGTGAGGGCCGCCCGCGCTGCTCCACACTGGCCTGCCTCCCAGGCTGAGAGGAGCAGCAGCTTTGTGATGGTTGTGCAGCCTCGTCCTGCAGAGTACTCCAGGCAGGGCTGTGCGGGACAGAGGGATGTATAGTGGCCACTCAGGATGGGAGGCCAAGGGCCGTGCTGAGGACAGGGCCACTGTGCTGCATTCAGGCAGGCGCCGAGGGTGTCGGTCCCCTGCTGCTCGCCACCCCACCATGGCCTCCCTGCCTTGTCCTCCTGTCCTTGCTGCCCGCCTGACCCCTCCGGCCTGCTCTCCTGTCCCTGTGGCTCCCTAGAGTAGACCGCAAAGCCCTACTTCATTCTGGCCTGGTTTCTCATCTGTGAGTCCACACCATGGGTCTCAGCTGCACTTTTGCCCAGAAATAACCCAGCTCAGACCCCAGACTCTGTGCCCTCATTCTGCCTACTGCATGACAGGAGCTCAGCCCCCTGCCCCTATGTGCTGTCCAAATGGCCCTCGAGGCAGACTCCGCTGTGCGAGGAGCCACCTGCCACGGGCCCGTGGGCCCCTTTTGTTCGTCACACTGTAATCAAGTGTGCTGCCAGGCCTGGAGACACAAGAGGGTCAGCCCTGGCCCAGCCCAGCAGGGCATCCTCAGGATGGGAACAGAGATTCGGCCTCACCTGGGGGCCCAGCATGCCCAGACTCAAGGCATCCACTGGCGAGGCCCTTCCCCCTTTCCGGGAGGGGCTGAAGTCGCTGTCCTCTGTGATACTGGCCCTGAGGCTGTGCTGTCCATCAGGCCTTGAGTCAGGGCACTGCCCACTCCCTGCAGAGCATGTACCAGGCTTGGGCCCCAGTGAGAATCACCCCCTCGCCTCACCCAGCCTCCCTCGCTGGCCCATCTGTTCTCTAATGGAAACTGGAGTGCGGCAGGGCCGGCTCAGAATCGTTTCGAGGTGGGGCTGCCGCTGATTAACCCCCTTTGTGTCCCAGCCTTTCTGGGGCGCAGGTTGCGTGACTAATACCTGGGGCTTTGTGAGCGCTGCGGGCGAGGGCTCAAGTGCGGCGTGTGGGAGGGACCGGGGCTGCGCGCATTCACAGGCTATTTATAAAGATAATTGTCGCCCGCGAGGGTTCTAGACATCCACTTGTCCACACTCCAGGGAGGAGCTGGCTCTTTATCCTGTCTGGAGTTAATAAAGGGAAATAGTGCGGGCTGGAGAGGGGCTGCAGCGTGTCTTCAAGGTAATCCTTGTTTCAATTTTCTGCTCCGCTTTGTGTACACAGCAAACAGCCTCACGTGCCGCCTGCTCTAGTTTCCCCTCCCAAGGCCGCGGGGAAGGGTCACCAAGGACACCCTTGGGATTTAATAGGATGTGAAGCTGAAGCCTAGCACACTGTCCTCACAGCCTGAGGGCTCCTGCAAAGAATTCCACCCTATCCCCGTGGAGTCTGTGCTACCAGGCTTTCTGCCCAGGGCTAGGTGACAGCTGAGGGCTAGCTGCCTGGCAAAGATCAGCTCAGTTCTCTCTACTGGACTGTGTGGGCCTGGGGGGGAGGGGGGCGGGTACAGTGGCCAGCGCTGTGCGGGACACCACCCCACATCGTGCTGCAGATGCGGAGCCCACAGCCATGGGGATTTGACAGCCTCTGTCTAAACGCCCAGATCCTCTTAATTCTATATGAGAACTTCAGCTTTAACTCTCACTTGTTTTTTTCCCCCCAGTATTGGGGTTTGAACTCAGGGCCTTTGTGCTAACTCTACCCCAAAGCCTCATTATCTTCTGTTAAAATATTTTACTTTGAGACAGGGCTTTGCTAAGTTGCTACATTATCCAGACTGAGCTCAAGCTCCCGATCTTCCCACCACGTTCTCCTGGCGTCCTGGGACTGCAGCCATTCACCCCCAGTACCCCCTGGGTTGCTTTTTCTGAGGGACGCTTACATCTAAAACACCCAAGTTCACCAGGAATCAAACTCAGGACCTTGTGTTTTCTGCATCCTCAACCCCTATAATATTTTTTAGAAGAGTGACTGAAATCTAAAATACATTTGGAAGAGTTTAAACAAAAATTAAGGTTTATTGAAAGTGTTAATGTTTATTTGACCAATCTTACATACCTATATCTATTAATCTAAACAGATTCGATGATGAAAATATGTAATACAACCATTGTTAAATTTTTGTTCTTGTTTTGAAATTCTGTACTATACGTACTCTTGCTTGTTACTGTTTTTACTATCTTTGTTTCTGCTATTTTTACTCTTTAAAATAAAATTTTAAATATTCAAGAAAAAAAAACCCCACCCAAATTGTGGGGAAACTGATGGCTCCTCTCTCAGATTTACTGGGGCTCAGTTCTTTGCTGTCTGGGGGCACACATCCTCACCTTTAGGCTTGCCCCAGGCTGTGTCTCTCAGCATGTGGCAAATGTGGCCATATCAGCCTTGAGACTGAATGGGGGAGGCCAAGGCTAGGCAGGTGACATGGCCTTAGGGTACCCCTAGCCAGCAGGTTGGCAGGCTTGCACTGCTCCTGTTCAGTGGGCTTCAGCCTTACATGGCTGTCATCCTCAGAAACCTTCCCCTGCAAAAATGTGGTCTCCAGTGAGGGTAGAAGAGGGAAGAAACACCCACTTTCAGACTGGGAAACCAACCCTCTCCTCTACCACCTCCTAACAACTAACTTGACCAGTGTTCCAACACTTTCATCCTAATTGTTGTCCTTTTATTTCTGAGGAGGGAAACTCCAGCTGATCAACGACAGAATAATTAGCAAATACCCAGTGTGCACTGAGGCAATTCAACCCCTCCCCCGAAGTAACCTGTTCTGCAGACCAGGATTCAGTCCGGCTGCAGCTCTACATGAAAGTCAGCGATACCTTGGGGAGACTATGGTTTTCTAAGTCTCCTTGAAATTAAGGCAAGAAAATTGGGGTGTACGAGCAGTGAGTGCCTGGTACCTTCACGCACTCAGTGCCCCACTTACTGAGCAACACGACGAAGGGCAAGCGAAGGACGGCTGGTGTCACGGCCCCAGGGGAGACGGCGCAGCCCCCAGATGCCTGCTGGCCGAAAGGAGGCGTGGATAGCGGTGGAGGGCCGGTGGGGTCCTAGCGGAGCGAGGGTCCCCACACAGCAGTTCACTGTTGGGATGAGTGGGCCAGGTCACTCACTGCAGCCCCTCCCTCAAGACCAAGCATGAGAAATGTGCAACCTGCTTTCAAACGGCACGTAGATACTGTAAACTTCCTTTCAGGACAGGAAGCGGCAGAGCAAGCACAAAGCTGAAGGCAGCGCCCTGCGCGAAAGAACTACCTTGGCCAAGTATTTATGGAACTGAGGTAAAATAAAATGTATCAGCTGTGAGGACAACCATATGTCCACGCGGGTACGCACGATTTAGACTGTTAAATAAGATGGATTAGACACTTAAACATAAGACCTGAAACCACACAAATGCTAGAAGACGGCTAGCAGGGGAGCAGCGGGCAGAACGGAATGTCTATATGTACCCCACACTCACGATGGACATAGCTGCTAGGTGTCACGATTGTGTACCAGTAAATATATTTTAAAAGTGAAATACATAAACCATTATAAAACTACTAGAAGAAAACAAAGGGGAAAGCCCTCCCTTGCAGTGTTCTGGGAAATGACTACAGAGCTGACTTTGCAAGCACAGATGACAAAACTGGACAAATGGTATTGTTTGTATGGGACTAAAAATCATCCTTACAGTCAAGGAGACAGCCGATAGTGAGGAGACAACGTCAGATGAAGAGTTCATAACCAGAGTATGGAAGGAACCCAAGCAGTCCAACAGTAAGAAAACGCAGAAAGGTGGTCCAAGGTTCTGATGGAGGGTTCCTGGGAGAAGAAATGGGAATGTGTGACAGTTTTCTTACTTTCCTAGTCCCGAGAAAAAATGCTCACACGTTAAAGGAAATGAGACTTAATATTCAGTCCATAGTAGTCTGGGCCCAAGACAGGACTGCCGGGCGGAGGGGCGGGGAGACCCACAGCAGGAAGGGCAGGGAGGGATACTAGCCTGCAGGCCATGCCCAGGGACCCCCTCTTCCCAACAGGTCCCACCCCCTAAAATGAGTTTTAAGTTCCTGGACCAACCAATTGCACCCCATGACGCAGTCACCTCCCACAGTCCCAGCTACCAGTGAGGGAGGCCATGGGGGCCTTCTAACTAGAAACCGCAACTCCAGCACTGTGGAGAAAAGCGGATGAGAACCATGGTGAGAAATTATCTCACGCCTGTCAGAATGGCTGTCATCCAAAAGGCTTGTGGAGAATAGGGAGCCGGGTACCTTGTGGACAGGAGCCGGCAAACTCCTGAAACATTAAAAAGAGAACCGTCCCATGGCCTCGTAGCCAGCTACCAAGTACACGGCCAAAGGCCTCGGACGCAAGGTCTGCACGCCAAGTTTCACAGGAGCAGCCAACTTGAAAGGTCTCAGCCCATGACTGAGAAAGATGGAGAGTGGGTCCTACCGTCTGGGAGGAGATGAGGGACCCGGGGGCGTCATGCTAAGTCACACAGACTGGCACGGAGAGATACATGAGATGTGAGCCCACTCCTGACTCAGTGGAGTGGGGATCAGAATCCGAGGCCGGGGCTGGGGTGGTGGCAGATGCTGTCCCAGGATAAAAGTCTAGATCAGAAGAAAAAAAAAAAAAAAAGGCCGGCCAAATAACCTAGCAGATTAAAGCACCTGAAAGCAGGCACAGGGTCCAGGGGTTCAATCCCCAGGCCTGCTGTGCTATGGGGCCATACCCCAGGACCCACTGAGATGACAATTGAGAATGGGCACGGTGGTGTAAACCTTTAATTCCAGCTTTTGGGGGGCTGTAAACAGGCGGATCATTACTAGTCCTTGAACACTGTGTAGACCCTTCCCTAAAATACAAACAAAAGTATTGGTCAGACAGGAGGAACGCCCTCCAAAGGCGTGCATGGACAGGGCAGCTGCAGATAATTTTTAACACGGCATTCTGTTGAAAACTGCTAAAAGACAAGGCTTGCCTGTTCTCAAATAAAAATTTGGCCTGTGAGGAGAGGTAGAGGATAACTAGCTGTTTGCGTCCTAAGGTGAATGTACTTCAGAACGACGTGGGAGGCAGGGTCAATAGACGCAGCCTGTACTTGACCGTGAAAATAAATTAGATAAGATAAATAAAAGCGTCAAAAATATTCAATTAGTCAGAAGCCAGATTTCAAAATAAATCCTACCTGCCTGCCTGCACACGTCAGTGCCAGCGTAAAAGGCTAAACGCGGAATAAGCAGGTGTGTGGGGGGGTTGGGGGGTGGGGGCGGTGGGTCCTCCTGCAATCATGCAGCCTCGCTGGCCAAGAGCCTCTGAGCGCTGGGCTGGGGCACCCTACACCTATTGGGTGCTTATGCGGATCTCACCGTCCTAGAAGTTGGGACAGAGCGACCTCCACCCTGAAGAGACAAGCGCCAGCCGCTGCACTTGCTGATGACAGGCAAATCTTGGAAGTGGCCTGTGCGCCCACCCCAGGGAGCAGACGAGAAAATGTGGTCATTTGCACCAAGGAGTACTACCCTACCGGAAAGAAGGGTAACCTGAGTCGAAGGAAACCAACAATGCCTGGGAGGAGGGCAAGGGAAATAATCCAGACCACAGCTTAAATATCGCATGGTTTCTCTTAGGAGAGAAACCAAAGTGGAAATAAATTAAAGCAAAATAAAAGAGAACAGGAAACAGACAGATCTTTTGCAAAAGGAGAGGGGACCAGGGGATGGAGGAGAGGGGAGGCAGAGGAGGAAAAAGGAAGGAGGCTGTGGCAGGAACAGGCACCATCTCCCATGAAGAAAGCAAGCATTAGAAGCTGCTAACAGGAATTAGTAAAAGGAAACGTTAGAAAAACCAAAGGTAAAAAAATAAAGTAGTTGTGGAGTACCGAAGAGTAGACACTAGATGCCTCCTCTCACAGGGCATCCATGAGATACCAGGTGCTACATTAGCAGCCCCACAACAGACCAAGCTCCCGGGGTGGTGCTGTGGCCCTGAACTCGATGGTGCCCCCACTCGGGCGCGGGAGGGTTGAGGGCGGCCTCGTGACTGACCTGCAAGGTCAGCAGGGCTGCAAAGCACATCTAGGCGTGCAGGGCAGCGCAGGAGCTGAGGCTACGCAGTGAGAGTACAGCCTCTGGGGCGGCGCACAGCAGAGGCCTGGGGAAGGGCGCCTGGAGGGGGCACGCCCCGAGGACGGAATGTGAGGGCTGCTGTGTCAGGACGAGGAGCTGCACCGAGCTCTCGAGGACCCACGGCCAGTGGGGGTGCCCCTGCCTGCCCGTGGGCAGCCCAGGATGGCGGCTGTTCCTCTCTGCAGACAGCGCGAGGGTGGATTTCAAATTGCCCTCCCCCTTTCACATCTGCGTGGGTGTTTTGCATTTGTTTGGGGCTCGCATCTGCTCCCAAACAATGAGCAGTAATTTTAAACCTGTTTAGCTCGCGTTTAACCCAGATACTTCTTTTGTGACCATTTCACTCGCATCTGGGTTTCGGCGCAGAGAGGTTGTGTGGAACAAAACAAGTGCAAAATGGTATGAGCCGGCAGCTGTGCGGGAGGCAGGAGGTCGGGCGCAACCAGGCGAGGGCGGGGACCCTGCTCCGGGAGGCTCCGCAGGAGATGGGGTGCTGCTTCTTGGCTTCATGACCCAGGGCTAGGGTCCCCTAGGGTTCGGGGCTCAGGAAGGGCCCAAGAGCAGGGCCTTGAGGCAAGGAAACCCTCTGGGGCCCCCGGGGGAGGCAGGGACCTCTGACAAAGCCCTCTTGCACTTCTCATTTAGGCAGATAAAGGACCTGAGGACAACACCCTGCCCTCCTCAGAGGATTTTGTCAGGCTCAGTGCAGGGCTGGGGGCCCAGAAGGCCACAGAGCCAAGGCGGAAGCAGCTCTTCCTTTCTCATGTGTAATTGGAGAAACTTGCCCCTAACGTCCACCCAGCCTTTGGTCTGAGAGAGCCCGGGGTGTTGTGATGCTGGGTGATGTGGGCTTCTGTGTTTCTAACGCAGCCATCACCCAGAGCTAGAGGTGGGCACCCTGGAGCAGCAGCCCCTCCTACAGGGTCTGGGCCTGCTCTCCATACTGTGCAGGGTTTCCTGAGGCCTGCCTGGGGGCACTGAGACCTCTGAGCCGTTCGCAGCTTCAAAATCACAGCACGTTTGAAGGCAAAGTGTGAGAGGCTGCGGATTCTCATGCAGGCATCAGGACCCTCACAGACTGTGCTTGTGACAGAACGTGCTTTGCACGCCATGGACCGCAAGACAGCGACAGACATCTCGCCCAACCCTGCCTTGGTGGTTAATGACCTCCAGAAGTAGGGGTGCTGGCCCCTTGCTGTAGCCACAGAGCTGTGCCACATGGGAGGTAGTGGCTC
>PVKN010001213.1:0-55262 GCA_004027915.1 Capromys pilorides | reverse complement strand
CTAAAAACTGAAAGGAATCCTGTTCCCTAGGATTGTTCTCAGAAAGCATTAAATAACATGCTTATATCCAAGTGTTTCCTCTCCATGTGACATGATAAAGTGTTAAGATGTCTAACATGTAAAGAAATGAGAGAATCAGATGCACATAGACTATATATTAGCAGCATTGTAACGTATATGAATATATATGGAAAATGGGACAATTGTCAAGGGAAATTATCCTCTTCTAGGTTTTTAAGTATTTGGAATCTTGTGTGTTTTCACTTAAACATGTTAAAAAAGAAAACACAGCCTTAAATAGATCCTCAGAGACCATTAGGGGCTTTCTTGATGTTACATAATGAAAAGGGGGACAAGGACAGAGATCAACCTCATGTTCAATACCAAGACTTTCCCCATGCACCATGCTACCTTTATTCCCTCAGGAAATGGATTTCCAGTGATTCAGAAAACACCATGGTCTGCACTGATACGAGGATCAGTGCTGCCTTTGAGAGTAGAGTGGTGGGTAAGGCTGGAATCAGGGCAAAAAAAGACAGAGGAGGGGAGGACAGAGGTTAAGCAGGTCTCTGATTACCAGGGGGCAAAGCTGTGAATGAGAGTGGAGGGCTACGAAATTAATGACCTGCTCAAAATACCAGAGAGATTGAACTGGCTATTAAAAATCATAAACCAAGAGAAGGAGGAAAACAAGTACAAAGAATCAGAAAGAAGGAAGACATGGCATGGCATATCAAGAACAAAAAAGTCTGTGGCCAGCAGCTGGATATTCAGAGAAAAATCTCATTCAGGATTCTGAAAGGTAGGAAATCAATAGCTTAGAGAACGGCTGTTATCAAGTGATCTGGAAATAGAAATGCCTCAGACCCTGTTTTCACTAAAGTTGAGGTAAAAGTCAGTGGTAGTGTAGGGGTGAAAAGTCTGATGTGAGAGGCAGCGGTTCTTGCATAGGGGGCATTTTTCCCCTAAGTGTTTGGCAGTATCTAGAGTCATGTTTATTTGTCACAATATTTGTCAGAATCTACTGAGTAGAGAACAAAAACACACCTGCACAAACTGCAGCCCTACACAACAAAGAACTGTGCAGCTCAACTGCAGCATTACTAAGAAAGGACCCTGATCCAAGGAAAGTGAGCAAAGGTATACAGGAAGTGAGGAGGCCCGAGGTCAGATCAGACATCTGATGGGAAAAAAGGATAAGTAAGGGTCAGAACCAAAATAAAGGAAGGTCACCAGTCAGTGGCAGATCAAGGAATCAGAGCAGACCAGGCAAGAAAAATTTGGAAGGTAGATAAATTCTTGAACTCAGACAGAAGGTCAGTATTTAATCACTAAAGAAGTGAAAAACATCAAAAATAATAAGAAAATAAACTTAAGCAAGACACAGAGAAAGATCTTATGTTTTTCCTCCCCAAAACTGAATGAGGAACTATGCTGGTCAGAGTTTCAAAGGGGAATCTGCCTGGTAGATGTGTCTCAAGGTGGTGGTGTTCAGAACAGAAGTTTAAACAAGGCCCAGAGGCTAGGCAAGTCACTGCAAGTGGCCCTCAGTGAACTATGGGATCTCAGCTACACTGGCCTTGGACTTGAACTGCAGCATGGAAAGGTGGACAGTCAAGGCCAGGCATCCTTGCCATGTGGAGCGCCAGCTATGGAGTCAGACCCTGGATGTTCAAATCCCTCCCTTGCCACCTTCTATGCGTGCAACTGTTGAGAGGTGGTTGCTCAAGTTATTACTTGAAATAACTCAAGTAATCTGAAGTCCAGTTTCCTCACCTATAAAATGGAAGCAGTAGAGAAGATTGCCTGTGTATTTCACTTAAATTGTAGAGGACATCGTTGCTTTCATTGTTATGCTTTCCATTAGAACTGAATTCACTCCATAGTATTACTGAAGAGTTTGATGCACATTTACTAGGGCAGTGTTATGCTTTGTGTCTAGTTGTCTCCTAAAAGCCTCATGCAGTCATTGGGGCAGCTTCTAGAGTTTGTGATTAATTCATGATCCAGTGTGGGGGCTGTGGGTGTGGGCGTTACACAGCCCATGGTGAATAATCTGCATACAATATAAAGAAGGAAGAGAGACTTGCTAGCCACAGCTGCTGCTCACCCCTTTGCTCTTTGCTAATTTCCATTGCCATGAACAGCTGCCCTCTGCCATGTGCCACTCTGCTTTGGAGCCAGCTGAGAATGGACTGAAACTTCCACTAACTGTGCACTTAAATAAACCTCTCTTGCCTTAATTTTGTATGTCGAATATTTTGTCCCAGCAATGAGAGAAATGTAACTAAGACAGGCAGAATCATTCATTTGTTTCTTAATTTAGCAAACTTTTTCTGGGCATATAATGTAGGCTGAACCATAAGATTATATGGAAGAATAGAAAATGATTTCTGTTGTTTACTGAGTTTCTGAGGATTGAAAGGCATCCTAAAGTTCATGATCTTCCTTCTGATGCTTTGGTACCCTCCACGTAGCCCCCATTCTTGGCCTCAGCTCAGACACTATGAGTGGTTGTGAGCTTACTTGCTCTGGAGGCAGGCAACTATTTTTGCGTGGAGAGCTCATGCACATCTATGTCAGTCTGAAGCCTTATTCCTGGCTCTTTCTCTACAACTGTTAGGCTTGTTTGTTTCCTCTGCCACGTGGCATCCCCTTATGATTTTCCATGGTTAATGCACTCCCACTCCTGCTCTCTACTGAATCAGAACAGAGTTTCGTCCCTGCACAACTGGGTGGCAGTCCCCAGAATGAACTCTGGTGTGTCACTGTCCTCTCAAAGCAGGAAGCAGCCAACTGCTGACACCCAGAACTGTTTCTTCCCTCAATATCCCTGTCCTGTAGGAGTTCTGGGGTGACCTCAAAGAGAGCAGAGCTCTTTAGCAACAACCTGGAACATCTTATTGCTTTTCTGGAATGAGGAGGACAAAGCAACTTCTCAAGTCATTTCTAAGGAGCTTGTTCTGACCCAGGGTGATTGAGCATCCTAAACTCTTCCCCTGGTGCTCTCACCAACTCACCCTTCCAGATTCTTGAGCTCTTTTGCACACTTCTGGCATTTATGTTGTGACCCTGTCATGCCTCACTTTGACAGCTTTGAGCTTTTTTCTATACCTAAGTTCTTGTTAAGATTATTTGAATAAATGTCCCATTGTTTCGCTGGCTCAGTTTACTCATGTGCCAAATAGAAATGATGGCAATACTTCTCAAGATGATGGGCACAGCATAAGCACTTGCCAAACTTTTCTAGATGTTTTTATTATTCTATATTCTATCTTTGGTAAACTTAGATTGCGGAAGTCATCAAAATTAGATGGAAAGAAAGGAAATTAGCATGAAAGAGCTAGAAATAACTCAAGTAATGTGAAGAACAAAGGACCCACATTTTATCTGGCTGTTGGAGTTGTTGGCTCCTAAGATAATTATCATGGATGGTGCAAGAGATAAATCTCAGAGTTCCTGCATGTGACCAACGTTTTCCTCATGGTACTTTGATGCTCTACAGTGTTGTAAGAGGGGCAAGGGAAGCTGGAGACGCAGTCATTCCAGTGTGAATCTCAGCTCCCCTAGTAACTGGCTGAACAACACCAGAAAAGTTGCTTCACCTCTCTGAATCTTTCGATCCAATTAAGCAAATACATATTCCCTGTGTGACTGTTGGAAAAATTTTATAAAGATACATTCCTTCCAAACATACCTGGCACCCATAGTATACCCAGTAATGATAACTTCTATCATTTTTGTCTTACCTAATTTTCATAATAATAATCTTGATTATTAAGGGAACTCAAAACTATCAACAACCTGGATGAAAAAGAACGCTTTCTTCTCTCTCCAGTGTGTTCTCCTTGGGAGGCTGCACCTTGGTGACGCTTCCTCACAGCGTTGAGTCCACATTCCCTCTCTCTTTCTGTTCTCAGTGCTCCTGATAGGTTCCTGAGAGTGCGGCTGCCAGTTCTCCTGCTTTGCCTTCATCCCTTGTTCTCTCCAAAATCTTATCAAATATTAAAAGCTGTGAAATAGGAGGCAGGTTTTAAATCATTTTAATCACAGCATTCCTCAGCCTGCTCAAAAGGGCTCGAAGGAATCGATTCAGAAGTGGTAATTATGGCTGCGGCTCCATGCCAGGCGGCAGGTCAGCACTGGGACATCAGCGACAGATGGCAGGCATTGACAGGGGAGGGCTTCTCCTAGTGGGGGCCCCCAAACAGGAGATGCCCTGCAGGAGGGAGCCAAGCCAAGTTGTCCCAGGTTAGGTATCAGGTTTGAAAGCACACACCCAAATCCATTGAAAATCTACTTACTTTTATTAAGTTTCCCCTAAGTGCCAGATGCTTTTCGTTTCATTTAGCCCTTACAGGAGGGATTTATCATTATTCTGATTATAAATGAAGACACAAAGCCAAAGCCAGTTATCATTTCTGTCCAGCTTGGGTGCCTGAACTTTGCTTCCTAGGCGTTGGTCACCCTCAAATTCGAAGGACTATTGCAAGGTGTCAGGGAGATTTTACCCCAAATTCCCTGCTGTCCTTTATTAGCCTCTACTGCCTGTCCACCCTTCAGTACCTTTCTCCCTCCTCTTCAAAGGCTTGTCTTTCAGGCTCTAGATAACTTTCTCTGCCCCTGGGACCTGTGCTTTATCCATGCAGTCCTGAACCCAGTGAACCACTGCCCTTTCCAGGATCCATCACAGCCCCTCTGTCCCTCACCTCAGTGGACTCATCTCTACAAAGCCCTGGGACACATTCACCCCCATGATGAAAACCCCAGCCTGACTTAGTATCCATCAGCTCTTCAAGGGCCTTCTCTCCTGCCTTCATGTCTTTGCACATGCCTTTCTTTACTAAAAAAGCCCACTATCTTACTCTCAGGTTTCAGTGAAAACATCAGTTCTTTCTAGAAAGACTACTGGTTCCTCATTGCTTTTCCCCTAATTAATATCACTGTGGCTACAGCTTTTCTCCTGTGATACAACCAGGACTTTGTTGGAATTGTTGGCTGGGATTGTTGGGATTCTCTGCCTAGGCAGATTAGTAGAAGACAGAGAATGTGTGTGCCTGATTCACTAGAGTCCAGGGAAGCATGGATCCTACAGCATGGCAGACTCTCAGTAGCCGTTGGATGAGTAGGATTTGTCCATAATGCAACAGTGCTTCAATGAGGAACTGTCCAGAGGCTTAGCAATGGGGCAGAGTCCATCTCAGGGCCAGGCTACATGCAAGCAAGTGGCTTAGTTGGCCATTTGCATGCAAAATACTGAGGAATATTTTATTACCAAAAAAATACGTTTTCCATCATTTTCCTTGAAAAATGAATCCCTCTTGATCTATCTTTCACTTCCCCACATTTAATAGAGATGTGAATACGGAGATCTATGTCTGTACTCCAAGACAAATAGTACCCTACACACAGTAATAAACGACAGTCCGAGGAGTACGCTCGCTGGAGCGCTGGAAGGAAGTGGTGGGGGCAGGGCAGATGGAGCAGGTGCGCAGATCTCTAGAAGCCCACCTGCTGTTCAGCTCAGCCTTTTGTGACTTGGGAACATGGGACAGTGTAGCTAGATTTCCTGACTTCAAGAGAAGCTCAAAATAAAGCATCTGTATAATGCTCCAATTTTTAAAGAGTTGCCTCCATCACACACACACACACACACATACACACACACACACACACAATAGCAAATAAGCCAAATAAAACATCTGCTCAGAGGTTTTGGTTCTTAGATTGCAGCTTCTGCATAAATATTCTTGCTGAATAGAAAACAGCTTCTACTGCAGATAGTCTCAAGTGGGACCCTTAACCCCCCCAAACCCACTAATGCCAAGGATGTTCATGTACCCCCATACCCCTCTTTCTTAGACTCATAGTGCTTTATTAAAACCTCAGCAAATCCCAACAGCAAAGGAAAAATATTTATAGACCAACCAGGCAGCACTTAAAAGATCAAGGCTTATGCAGGGTGCTGAAATCCCTGGCACATTGTTCCCGTTTCCTCTCTGCCTAGGATCAAATGCTTCCAGTTTCAATGATTAATCGCCTCTCAGCTTTCACCGCAAGTTGTACAACGTTATTGACTGCAACAGAAATATTCATTTTGGGACTTTTCTGTCAGTACAAATGTGAGCTCCAGGGTGGGGCTGATGAATGCTCGCAGCACTTGTGTACTACATGTGTTTCTGTGTTTTCTGACTCAGCTCACCCCGAGCCTACTCCCCATTTCCCATAGGGCCTGGGGAAGCTCAGACTACTACCCACCAACTCTTAATGTAACCACATTAATGACTTCCATCTATCAAATATTGTTTTATTATGGAAATTGTGCCAAGCACATTTTCTACACAATTTCTCCTTGATGTCCAAAGGGGATTGGTTCTTGGATCCTTGGGGTGCCGTTGTCCAAGGATAGCTAAGTTTGTCACATAAAGTGCTGTCTATACTCATTTACACATGACCTGTACACACCCTCCTAGATATTGTAAATTATTTCTGGACTCCTTATATCTAATACAAGGTAGATGCCATGTAAGTCATTGTTATACTATGCTGTGTAACCGCTAATGACAAGAAAAATGTCTTTACATGCTCAGTGAAAATGCAATTTAAAAAAAAAAAAAAATACTTTCGATCAGCAGTTGGTCCAATCCAAAGATGTTGAAGCTCCAAATACCAAAAGCCAACTGCACTGTCGTATTTAGGCCTCATAGCACTAACTGACATATGCAAGGGAAGAAGCTTCAGTAACAGTATTTTACACATGCAGTGACTGAGGCAGAGAGAGGTTAAGTTCAAGGTCACAGAGCTGGTAAGTAGCCTGAGCAGTGAGTTTAGCTTAAGGGCTAGTTTCCACGCTAATAGGAAATTCCACTCCAACAGTGCTTCCACGCGCAGTGTGAGATGCTGCTGGGACTTTCCTTATATACCTGATGCGTCCCCTGTGCTTAGAATTAGGGAAGGGGTTGCTGGGGAGATCTGAGGAAATTCAGCAATTCCCAAATGTCCTGCAGATCCTGTGGAATGTGGCTGCTCCCTGGGAATGCTCCCAGACAGCATTCTTGGACTCAAATCCTAAGAGAGATTTTAATTTAAAATTTTCATTTTGATTTTTTTTATTTTCAAGAAAATTAAAAATAATTGATAAAACATTAGAGATGATACAGAATTTCAAAAAACAAGATGGCATGAATTCAACAATGGTTGAACAAAAATGGTTGTTGAATTACACATTGTGCAATAGAACACAAACTACTTTTCTCTTCAAAGTAGTTGCTCAGATTATCAGATATAAGATCATAAAATTTTTTTGCTTTGATAACCATGTAAACATTTAATTACAGATCGTCTAGTTTTAATCACTTCATACTGTCCATATCAGGAGTTAACAAAATACAACCTATTATGTCAGCCAACTTGCAAGCTATTTTTGTATGGTCCTCAAGTTAAAATAACTTCTATGCTTTTATTTATTTTATTTTATTTTATTTGTTTATTTATTTATTTGTCTTTTTGAGACAGGGTCTCACTATGCAGTTCAAGCTGGCCTTGAGCTCACTTTTGTAGCCTAGGCTGGTCTCAAACTCACACCAATCCTCCTGCCTTAGCCTCCCAAGTGCTGGGACTACAGGCATGCACCACCATAGCCCAGCGATATACTGTTAAATCATTCATACAAATCAAATATTTATGACACTTGAAAAATATACAAAATTTAAATTTAAATGTTCATACATAAACATTTATTTATTTATTTATTTATTTATTTATTTATTTATTTATTGCAGAATTGGGGATTGAACTCAGGCCCTTGAGCTTGCCAGGCAAGCACTTATGCTACTGAGCTATCTCCCCAGCCCCATAAACTTATTTTAAACAGCAGCATGCATATAAGAATTCAGCCAATCACTTCTCCACTTTTCAGCTAAGATCAAGTGAAGAATTCAGCCAGCACTCATATGTGTGAGTTCTTCATCAATCCACCACTTGCAGATTAGAAATATTTGTGGAAAAAAATGCATCTACACTATATATATATATATATATATATATATATATATATACTTTTCTTGTCATTTATTTCCTAAACAATAACAATAACCAGCATTTGCATTGTATTATGGATTATAAGTAATATAAAGATGGTTTAAAGTGTGCAGGAGGATATGAGCAGGTTAAATGCTAACACTACAACGTTTTATAGAAAGGACTTGCACATCCTTGCATTTTGGTGTCCAAGGGGGTCCTGGAATCAATCCTCTTCTGATTATGAGAGACAGCTGGTCGTCTACAACTGCTTTCATGAGTACAACAGCAAAGTTGAGTAGCTACATCTGGGTCTATATGGGCAAAGCTGAAAATACTTACTATTTCTGCCACTGACAAGAAAGTTTGCCAATCCCTGGCCAATGCAGTGTGTTCCACATTTGTGCTTCCAGCTCAGTTTGGTGCCCTGTTTTATTTTGGTTTTACTTTTGTTAGCATGGGGCTAATGAAGCAAGAAAAAGAAAAGAGAAGAAAGGAGGCAAGGAGGAAGAGGGAGGGAGGGAGGGAGGGAGGGAGGGAGGGAGGGAGAAAGGAGGGAGGGAGGCTGGCTGAGGGACTAGAGCACCTATAGCTTGAAGAAGTTCAATTCTCCTGCACTTCCCAGAAAGAACTGCAGTAAGAGGTGAAAATCTTCCCAGCACAGGGTAGTAGGGGCAAGCTGAAATAAAGTGTAAAGAATGTGGACCCCACACATAGTCACACTGCAAGCAGTGATCCATTTCAACCAAACAACTTTGCTTTAAACTAATGCTGTTAATTTGAAGTTTATTAGTTTTGCAATCTTACTGGTGTTTAATTTGGAAATCCATTTCAGTTTTATAGTGGAATAGCACTAAAAAACATAAGGATTTTAAACCTAAGTTTTATGTTTGTACATATTAAGTAACATTATGATAAAAATAATTTAGTTAGCACTTACTGAAATTTCCCTCCTTTCATAGACATACATTACTTACATTTAAGCGAGAAAAAGTGGGTGCTAAGAAATTACTATCAATTAATTTATATTTTTAAATCACTGTGATTGCTTTGTCACCATCAGTCATCCTAGCAGGAAATTCAGTCCCAGTTACAGCGAGAGGAAGGCACACCAGTCTTGGAAAGGAACGAATTAAATAAAAAGCATAAGCCTAAATTGGGATAGGTCGTCTGATGGAGTGTTGGTCATTCTTTATTTTTTTAAAAATTTTATTTATTTATTTATTTGCTTACTTGTTTTGTTTGTTTCTTTATTTATTTATTTTGTAGCTGGCTCAGCCTGCCCTGGTGGGGGGGCTGGCGCAGCATGTGGTGCCAGGGATCGAACTGCAGTCCCTGCAGTTGCCTGAGCTTTCCTAAGCAGGCACTTTAGACCACTGAACCATCTCGCTGGCCTGGTCATTCTTTAATGCCACCTTGATATGGTTTGGGTGAGTGTCTCTCCAACAGGCCCTGTGCTGATAGCTTGATCTCCAGCCCCTGGTGCTATTGGGAAGTGGCGGAATCTGTAAGAGGCAGAACCTAGCGGATGGAAGTTAGGTCACCCAAAAGTGTCCTTAAAGGGGTTACTGTGACTCTAGCCTCTTTTGCCTTTTGCTTCCTAACTGCCATGAGGTAAACAGGCTTCTTCTGTCACTTGCTCCTGCCATGATTCTCTGCCTTACCACAAGCCCAAACTCAAGGAGCCAAACAACTTTGGACTCAAATCTCTGAAACTGTAAGCCAAAATAAACCTTTCTGTGTATGTTGATTTACCTCCAGCATTTTATCACAGTAACGGAAAGTTGATGATTGCATGTTCCTTGGTCTACAGTACATTTGTATGTTCTGAGCCATCATTCATTAGACTTTGCTGCTAACAAGCTCAAAATTACCCCTCCCGCAGTACCCTCACTTGCTTCCTTCACACTCAGCCCATTTCCTTTTTCTTCCTGGGAAAAAGGAAATCAGCTTTGCTCAAGTAAAATGCTGCCGTGACTCTGCAGTGAGAGAGTACACCAGGACTGCTAGCACCAAGTGTCTGTTCTTCTTAATAATTCTTAGCAATTCACCTTATTGCCTTTTCTAACTTGTTTTGAAATATTACCCAGGCAAGCAAGAGTTGTTGTAAATGGATCTCTTTAAATCGTCATCTGAGGTCCCCATTGTATCAGTTGGATATTGCTGTGTAACAAATCACTGCAAGCATAATGCCTGAAAACATAAAAGATCATGAATTTCATCCACTAGTCTAAATCTGTGCAGGGGCTAGCAGCAATTGCTTGTCTCTGCTCCATGTGATATCAGCTACAGTGATTCAGCTGGGGCCTGGAAGATCCACTTTCAAGACAGCTCATTCACAGCTGGGAATGTGCTACTCAGGGTAGGAATATGTGCTGCAACGTGCAAGAACTTCAAAACAGCAAGGCTCCTTCTTATGGCTGGCAGGCTGTTGCTGGCTGTCACTGATAGCCACGTGGAGGGGCTGGCTGCACAAGCTCGGCTCCTGTCTATATGGGGGTTTTCACAGGCTTCTTGTGCCAGCCTCCGTTTATGATGACTGAGTGGCCAGACTGCTCATGTGGTGGCTAATGTCTTCAAGGCAGGCACTCCAGGAAGCAAGGTAGGAGTTTTCTTGCCTTTTATGGCCTGGCCTCCAAAGTCATATGGGATCACCTGCAGTCTGTCCATTTTCCATGGCTGGAGCTTGGTTCTTTATGGAAAGAAGAAAAAAAAGGTTTATATGCTCCAGAACTTCATAGTCTGGAGTTTCAAGAGCACGAGGCAAACCTGTGTTGGCTCTGAAGAGAGCCTCCTAATGAATGGCACTGCCCAGTGGCAGACAATATGAGATGGATAAGCGGGCCAAAATGCCAGGGGTAACCTTGCTTTGTAACAGCCCACTATTAGGATAACTAATCCAGTTCTAAGAGCCCTAGACCAGACTGGAGAGATTTATTCTAATCTCTCCAGACACACATTAAACCATTCATGAGGTTAGAATCCACAAGACCTAATAATGTCTTAAAGGTCCCACCACCTCTCAACACCACTACATTGGGAACCAAATTTAAATAGTTCTGATGGACACAGTCACATCTAAACCACAGCATCTCCAGTACACTCTACTGGTTGATACGTTCACTTTCACAGGTAGGAGTATAGACTCTATCTCTTAATAAAGTATCAAGCTCTAAGGGCTGGCCAGATAGCTCAGTGGACTAAAGCACCTGCTTAGACAGAGCACAGCAGCTGG
This sequence comes from Capromys pilorides, assembly GCA_004027915.1. Taxonomy (NCBI): domain Eukaryota; kingdom Metazoa; phylum Chordata; class Mammalia; order Rodentia; family Capromyidae; genus Capromys; species Capromys pilorides. The sequence goes on along the minus strand of PVKN010001213.1, from coordinate 44,008 downwards.
GTTCAATCCTGGGCATGCCGTGCCAGCCCCTCCTGCAGGGTGAGCTGAAACAGTGATTGAGACTGAGCGTGGTAGTGCACACCTGTAATCTCAGCCCTTGGGAGGCTGAAAACTGGTGAATCACTATAAGTCTGATCTATATAGTGAAATCCTGTAGGCCCTGTACTAAATAAAATAATAAATAAATAAATAAATAAAGTATCAAGTTCTAAGAAAGCATATAGAAGAGATTATTACAAGCATTGTAATACACAATTGGCCTCATTCCATATTAGCACAGGCTAAAGTCTACTTTCATCATTTGTTGTTCATTAACTGCTTGGACAAGTGACTACAACTCTCCATCCTTCTATCTTCACTGAACAAGAGCAAATGAATATTACCTCAGAGTAATGCTAAGATCATTACATTTGATAATAAATTTAAGAGGTAGCCTGGTACCTGGTGCATAGCACAGTTGTCCCTGGGCATCCTTGAGGTATTGGATCTAGAATCTTCCACTTATACCCAAATCTGCTGATGCTCAGGTCCCTCATATAAAATAGCATAGTGTTGCATATAACCTACACATATTATATAAAGTAATATATATATATATATACACACACAATAAAGTACTGTATGCTTTAAATTATCTTTTGTTTAATTATATACCTAAACAATAAAAACATTATGTAAATAATTGTCGTGCTGTATTATTAAAAGGTGAATCTACACATATTTAATAAAGATGTACTTTTTTCAAGTACAATATTTTTGACCCATAGCTAGTTGAATCAGCAGATGTAGAATGTGCAGATACTGAGGATCAACTGTACATCATTAGAACATGTAGGCTTCTTCATCTAGGCCTTTATCTCAGTCCACTTGGCTGAGAAATAACATTCTTCTTTGGCTCCTGACTTTGCAGTATTTACCCCTAGCAAATTACACTGATGTATTCGTAAGTTTACAGGTTACGCATAGACCACTGTTCACACATTCCTGGTTGGTTGGTCTTTGCCAAGCACACCTTTGTTTTCAAAGCCTGGAGCTGCTGTCTGTGGGAGGGACCCAGCAGGGGTCTTTTCCCTGTGCTGCATCTATGGGGGTGGAGGGATCCAGACCTCCCCCTGGGGGTTGATTGAAGTGGCAGGGCCACCATATGTCTTCCCCAGAAGGGTGACTGAGTCCCTGTTTCAGTCCCAGTTCCTCTGGGGTTTTCCTGAAAGCCCTTCCGGCTAGCCCGGTTGGGAGTGTTAGCACATCAGATCCCATGCTTTGGTGAAAAATGTAAACACAGACCTGATTTTTCATTTTAAATGAAGCCAAGCATATTGCTCCCAGCAGATGCCGAGTGACTCAATCTGTCCTCTCGGTTTTGAAAGAAACTGAAGAACAACATGGTAAAATAAAGCAAACAGCACATTTATTGGTTGATAAAATGCTGTTTTAGTCTACCCTGGCATTATATGGTGATTGCTATGCAGCGAACATCTGTTATTAAATCCAGACTTCTGTTGCCTGGATACATTGAGTCAAAAGCTGGAGCCTATGAGAAATCACTTATGTGTCTGTTGCATGTGAATGTCAGAGCTCATAGGGTGCCTTTGTCTTCACTCTAACTGAATCTCTTAATATAGAATGTGTCATTTGTTAATTCTGACACCAGGGCAATGCTGTTTTCATTTTATTAAAATGAGTTAAAGAAACAAAGAAATAATTCTGTCCGGGGTACTATAAGTAATGTTGTTGATGAATTTTTTGAGATACAAAGGTGAATTTGGAAATAGTAGGACTTTTTAAAAAAGAGTTCAAACCAAATGACCCTGAAGTTCAAATTCTAGGTACCTGTCCTAAGGACATATTAGAGTTGACCATATGTATAGAAACAAGGATGTTCAATGCGGTGTTATTTATAACAGCAAAAAGAGTAGAAAATCACCTCAATGTATGTAAGAACTTCACCTATATTGACTGTAAACACTATGTTATCATGTAGAACAATTTATTCAATCAATCTCTTTGAAACAAATGCATAGTAATTATGTATATATAGCAAATATATACATATATATGGGGTAGAGTGAGATAACTCCATACATATGTACTATTTACTATGATCAAATAAGAGTAATTAACACTCTCATCTCCTTAAGAGTCTGCACTGAAGACCTTCAAGCTCTTCTTTTCATGTTCTTTATAAACTATATGAGAAATTTTTGTATACAATAATTACTCTGCTGTGCTACATTCAACTGTACTGTGATGCTTGCTGTCTGACCTCTCTCTATCTCCCCTCCCTGATATACTTCCCACCTTCTAGTCACCCCTATTTGATTTCTATGAAATCAGGCTTGTTTAGCTTAGACATATAATCCTGTGCCTGGATTATTTCACGAACATGTCCTCCAGTTCCACGAATGTTGCCGCAAATGGCAGGGTTTTATTATTTTTATAGCTGAATAATTTTCCTGTGTGTATCCATACCACATTTTCTTTATTTACTCTCCTTTTGATGGACTTCACAATTTTATGCTACCCTAAAAATGTCCCAGTGAGCATCTTCACACAGTTTCAATTCTTTAGGACAGACTGCTAGCTAAGGAATTATTAGAAGAAAGCATAAGTTAAATTTATTCTCTCTGCTGACAAATGTGGCTTGAGCATCCACTATGTGTTAGGCCAGATCTTTCTGAATGCAGAAGGCCCCACAGCCAATGAAAGGTTCCACTTTCATGGATCCAACAGAATGAGACATGAGACAGTAATGCTGGGGCAATCTAGCAGGAGGCAGCAGAGGCTGAAAGTCAGGAAAACACCAGACAGGGACCTCTGTACCACAGCTCACAGGACAGTGAATGCAGTGGAGCTCAAGAACTCAAGAAACAGCCTGGAAGAAGAGGACTGTTGGCTCTGCAGGGACTCAAGTAAGGGTGCTGATGAAGGAAACTGACCCAACCTGAGTGCCGATGGGCAGCCAAGGCCTTACTGCTGGGCAGACTCCTGAGGAGACAGACCTGTGGCCCCCATGTCTCTACCACTCCCATCACACAGACTGTCTGATTGCAAATAGGAGGTCAAGACTCTTCTTGGGCAGAGGCCACCGTAAAAAAGAGAAATCCTCAGAGATTATACCCACAGACATAGAATCACCCAGAGCTAAGGGCTACCTAAGACACGTGGTGTTGGGAAAAGCCAGGAGTTTGTTCATTCAACAAACATGACTGAATAGCTACTGTGTTCTAGGTGGTATTGAGGCAGTGAAGGCCCAGTGATGACCCTAATAGGGGTCATAAAGTCAGAGACAGACCATGAGCAAACAAATTCCAAAAAGCAAGGACTGCAACAGAGAAAGCAAAGAACAGAGAGGGAAGTCTGCTGAAACTGGTCAAGGAGAATCTCCCAGAGGGGAGAAGGTCTGAACTGACATATGAATAGAGTCACAGTCACCAAAGGACTCAGAGACCAAGATTCCAGCTGGGAAAACCAGCAAGGACAAAAGCCCTGAGGTGAGCACAACATCGATATGTTTGAGGAACTGAGAAAAATCTGTGACTGGAGCATAGGAAGCCATTTTGAAAATGGCCAAAGGCCCATGCATCAGAAGTAGTTCTCACTGTCAGACTCTGTAACAAGCCACAAACTCAGTAGCATAAAAGCACCTGAGCCTAGACTTAGACTGGTTCTGAGTTTCTCTAAACTCCATCCTCTTTCCATCTAAAGTCCAACTGGCTACAAATCATCTGCATGATAAGGCGTGGCAGCCTCAGAATTTAATGAGCCAGTAAGAACCAGGTGAACACCTGGATGCAAGCCTTGAAAACCCTGATGCATGCAATAAGCACCTGCAGAACTGGTTGACCATACAGTATCCTAAGTTCATTCGTCTATTGTCTAATTCCACAGGACCAGGAATCTGTGTTTTTAAAAATCACCTTAGGTTGTTACAGTGAAGGTGGCTGATAGGCAACACTTAGAAAAACAGTGATAGAAAATTCTCCAAGGACAGCCCCAAGGCCTTCCAGAAAAAATGACCCTGCCTCTTTGCTTTCAAAGTTAAGCAAAAACTATCCCTAGGCCCCCACCAACTGCCAAGGCACCAAAAGGTTGGGCATTATTTAGCAATATGCACATCCCTACAGTGTGACACCATGTTGCTAAGACAGCCAGGGAAAACCACAGGGTAAAGGCATCTCCAGGCTGTGACAAACTTCTCCTGGGACTCTGCTCATCCATGAGAGCTGCTGCATCCTGCAGCATTTCAGCATGAAGTCAGAGGTTCTTCAAACAACCCTGAGTGATCCCTTGGGATCCGTAGGCTCCTTATCTGCAGCTCAGAGCTGGATTTGGCTCTACTTGGAAGCAGAAAGACCTGCTGGGCTAGGGCTTAGAGTGGCTCAGGGGGAATCAAAGCAGCATTCTCCTGCCTTTCCCTCACAGCTCTGTATGCATCTTCTCTTATCCCCTGCCTGGGTTGGGGGAGGCATTCCAAAAGCTCATTAGCAGCATATATGCTTTGCTCTGTGTCAGCTCTTAAACACCCTGGGATGAACAGCCCCAAATGAGAAAGAGTAGGAATAAAAATAAAATAATGAGTTTCTTCCAAGTTCATAGAGATGCTTTGTACTTTCTGTTAGGGTAGGGTTTTGCCTTCTCTGCTCTGCATTTGATTCTCTAAATCTTTTTTGTGTACTGAGGATTAAATTTGGGGCCTTATGCATCTTAGGCAAGTACTCTGCCACTGAGCTACATCCCCAGCACTGATTTTCTAAATCTTAAAGGAAAAATGGTGCTTAATGTCCTGGCCATTAATTGCTTGGGTATCCTAACCCCTTTTTCTTCGCCACCACACATTGGTCTTTGTCCTCTTCTTAAAAGGACAAAGATGCTCCCACAGATCTTTACTTCTTAGAGCCTCTGCTGGAAAGTTATTTCTTTAGGCTACATTAACTGAAATATGATCTCTAGAAAGACTGGGTGGTAATAACTCGTATTAATTGAGTATTTCCTGTATGTGCTTTGCATGAATCAGCCAACCTAGACCTTGCAATGACCCCATGAGACAGACACTGTTATGGCTCTTTTCTCCAGATGAAGCAACTAAGCTTCTGAGAAGTCCCTTGGGCAAGTTCACAGGGAGTTGAGAATCAAACTCAGGTCACTGACTTCAAGACCCAGATTCACAGTCACCCCAGTGCCTCCCATTTCATGTTTCAGACCATGCTGTGGTAGCTCTTGTTTATGTTGGATGATGATGCAGATGGTTCTGGGCATCTTCTGGCCATGAATATTAAGAATCACATTATATAGGAATAGTGGAATGACTCTGGGATGGTTTATCACAAAGAAATGCAAGATTTCTAGCAAGAGTTGAGCAGGAATGAGGAGGTGTGAGTATTAAAATTAGTTTCAGCTACCTGAAGATCTATCCAGAGGCCAGAAGAGTAGATGGTCTTTTACAGCTATAGGAACTTCAAAGTCCAGTGAGGTGAATAAATGCAAGCATATAAGAAAAGTTTTAAGATACTCAGAAGTGTCCAAACAAGGGCAGAGTTGCCTTGGAAATAATCTCCTTGTCACTGGCAGTATGGAAAGTCTGTGACTGGAAACTTGTTGAAGAAGGTATGGGGTTCAAGTGTCAGACACAGATAGATGACTTCAGTGGGTGTTGAGGCCCTGCTGATCCCCAGAATAGATAACTCAGTCATAATTCCTTCAAATCTCATCTCAAGTAGCTCTTTGTGGGATCATCACAATGCCCTGCACATGGACCTCCTTGATAAACATCAGGATAGGCATTACTCATCACCTAAGGGTGATGCCTCTTTCATTGACCTTAGGCTACAAAACTTGTGGGACCATGTGTCATTCAGCTTTCTGGTGGCAAATACCTGAGATAATCAACTTGCCTCACAGTTTTAGAGGTTTTGACCCCAGATCAGTTTGGCCTCATTACTCCAGATGAGACAGTACATCAGAGGAGAACCACATGGCTAAGTAAAACCACCTACCTCCATCATGGCTAGGAAGCAAGAGAGAGATGGTAAGAAGAGCCTGGAGCCCCATGATTACATTCAAGAGCACACACACACACACACACCATTAATCTACCGATGCCCACTAGGCCTAATTTTTTAAACTTCCTACCTTTTCCAGTAGTGCTACCTGGGAACCACCCCTTTATCACAAGGATCAGACTGTAACAGACCACTTCACATCTAGTCATCATAAATAGCAGATTACTGAAGTTAGATGAGACCACAGAGCTAAAGGATACAGAAAAAGAAAACTCTGAGGCCTGAAGATAAAAGCAATCCCAAGCAGAATCACCAAGCATGCAATGGTCGAGTTAGGTGGGACTCAAGTGCTGCGTCTCAGTTCACTGCCATTCCACCCCCCACATCTCAGTGTCATGTGGTGTCAGTGCAAAAAGAGCCCTTGATTGGCTTGTCATTCAGCAGCGGCAATTAGGATTTGTGTCATGTGTCAGCTTTTAATTAATTAGATATAGCTTCCTAAAGAGCTAAAGGATTCTTAGGCCACATCTTGATCTAGTGGAAATGAGTTCTGTGAATCATTCATTTTGGCTACTTTGGACACAAGTAGAGAAGTGACAGCTTGGATACCCAAGATTTGTCATCCTTGATCTAGTCCATTTCAGTGATTTTCTGGATATGCAAGCTGAGCTCTGCAGATATGATTTTCATATTGGCAAAGCAGATGATAATATGACCTAAGTTCTCAGCCACCCCACTTATAAAAACAACTCACCCATCTGTGATTGTTTGTTAAAACCACCCATAGAATGAAAAAGTTGTACGGTTACAATAAGCTCCAGCAGTGTAGAACAGGTGGCATGTGACATGTAGATGGTTTGAATAAAAATTTCAGGTACCAAGGAGGCATATGGCCACACCACTTACTTGTTTAGTAGCCAAGAGAAGGTGCTTCTCTAAGATGCTTTTGTTACTCTGTAAAATGAAAGGCAATGCCTTCCTTCCAAAGTTTACATGAGATACAGAAAACATAAACTAAGGGCTCAGTACAACCTAACTCTTAGCAGTTGTTCGGTTGATCACATGTGCCTCCTTATCTCTGTGCCTATGATTTTTTAGGCTCATTAAGGGCGAGCAGCAATGAGCACCCTGCGATACAGAGGTGGTGACATGCAAGTCACCCAGACTGTTGATGCAAGATCAGTTTTTAGAGTCTCATTCCCAGCAGATCCTGGGACCGGCTTTCTCTGACTGAGAAGAGGAAGGCCAGAATGGAAGATTAGAAAGACTCCCTTTCCTCTTCATCATCTTCTTTCAGCTCCCTGTCCTCCTTCATGGAGATTTTTAAAGTCTACATCCACTGTCCTCAAAACAGAAAGAGCCAGAGGCAATGAATGTGTGGGAGAAGTTTGCTGAGAATCCGATGTTGAAAGATTGCACATTTTCATCACGCAAGCCATCTCCTAGGCCTGCTGTATCAAGAGTTATCAAAGCACAAAACGTTTCTCATAGAGAATTTAATAAATAGGTGAAAGGTATTTGACAACAGAGCTAGAGAGCTAGTCAGTCCATATGTCTTCATCACTCCTAAGAAGTTGCCTACAAAATCAAAATGAAAGTTCACGGGATCTGTGGGTGGGAAATCCTATTGACTGATTGCAAAGGAAAACACAATGCGCATGCGGGGAAGCCATCTTAACTTTGGCTTCCTCTGCCAGGCTGAGAGCAGAGAAACTCAGCACCCGGCCTGCATTCACTTGCATTCCAACCTCTCAGCTGCTTTGCAGTTCTTTTTCCTGCCCACTCTATTTACCACCAGTATCTCATTTTTCTTCCAGTCCTCACCTTCTGCCATTTTAGGGGCTTTATGCAGCTTGTGGGTAGAATAGCCTGCCACTTCATCTGTTCTTCAAAATCTACTGTTTGGGGCATGAAGTGATTCTCAGGGCTTAGGCTCCTGAGGCTCCATAAACTAAAACTCTTTTCTTAGCTTTGCTATTGAATCACCTAAACCTTGAGGCAGTAAATACTCCTCAGCCTGTGGGAAATAGTGAGAGAGAAAAATATACAAATATTATCCTAGCAGTGTTCATTAGATTTAATACCCCTGACCAGTGAGGTTGAAATAATTGTCCTTATTTTAACACTGAGGATATGGATGTTCAGAATGAATGTGCCCTCTTTGTGAGGCCATGCAGGGATCTGTGGTGGTGCTGGCACAGGGCAGGAACACTCTGAAGATGCAGTACTGTTGTGCCAGCTCAGTGGGTAGAGGCTGCCTGAGGAACTACTTTAAGAATAATCATAAGGCTGGAGCTGAACTTGGTGAGAAATGTTCTGTGACCTACGAGTGATGTCTGCTATGGGCATTGGAGTAGGGAAAGTTACCCGAAGGACACCAGCCATGCCATGTCCCTGAGACGCTGTGCTTCATAGAAATCCAATTGTCATTTGTGGAACAGATAAATTGATGAATGCATGGATGACTTCTTTAGTGCTAGGCTGGGTAGGAGTTGAGGCAGAAAGTAAGATGCTGCTCACAGCCTGTTCATAGGGGTCTGGGAGGCTAGTCTGGGTAGTTAGAGATAAGGGCTACCTTGGGACCAGAACTTGAAAGAGTGTAGATTAGCAAGTGAAGCCTATGAGTTGTGAAAGGTTTGGACTTAAGGGAATCACGTAAAACAAGCTGCATTAACAGGGCAGTGTGGAGTTGGGGAGATGGAAAGGCAGCCTATGAGTGTCCATGTGGGAGTGGGGGAGGTGCCCCGCCAACAGGAGAGTGGGCGCAGCGATAAGGACAGAGAGCCGTGCAGGGACAGCTCACAGGACGAGGTGGCTGGCAGAGGGGGCTCTTTTCCCCAGTGACTCAGATGCTCCCTCCTTTCCAGCTGAATTTCAGTTTTATTTTCGGCTCCAATCAGTGGTAATAGAGAAATGCATGTGCTTGCTTTTCTTTGCTCCACATTCCTCTCTGCAGGCTCCCAAAGTCAAAATGTTCCCATCTTCCAAACACAAGAAAGTGACTGCCCACAGCAGGGCAGCCTTTAGCCTGTCAGTGTGGCCCCATTTTCCAGGTGTTGCCAAGATCCAGCACCAGCTTAACCCTTTACAGGCAGGAATCCCCTGGCAACTCTGTGAGGTAGATACCACTGGTATCCATAACTTCCAGCTAAGAAAACAGATTCAAAAAGTCAGAGTAACTACCTAATAAGTGACATGTACAGAACCAACAATCATTTTTAAAAAGCTGAATTCAGTTCTTACTGTCTTAAATATGTACCCCTGCTCTAAAGAAGTTATAAAATTTCACAGGTAGAAGTGCCCTGAGAAAATGTCTAATCCAGCGACTCCATGGCTTGTCAAAGGAGTGATCTGAGGTCCCAAGAAAAGACAGGGCCTATCCAAAGTCACAAGTAAGTTACAGGATGAACTGGGATCTGAACCCCGTAGTGGAAGAACTGTAAGCCTTGAAGTGCACTGTGTGTTTCTTGTTGCCATGCTCTGGCATATTTCTCTATATCTCCAACGCTGTGTGTTGATGAGATAAATCCTGGTATGTAGCAGCAGTTCAGCAAGGCATTTTAAGGACCGACTTGTGACTATGTACATCTCTTCATCCCCCTGAGTCATAGATTTCAGATCTACTTCCTGTATTCTGCTCCTCTCATTCTTCCCATTACTGAGCCCAGACACCTGTGAGCCTCTCAGCCCTGCTGCAGAGATGGTTCCGTTATTACTGAAACAGCAGCACACCCAGTGACATCCAGAACTCAGCTCATAGTGGCATAGTGAAGAGAGAATTGAAGCTGAATACTTCCATCACAAGCATTCTCCCTGGGGTGGATGGGACTATTTGTCGAGTGGTGCGTGAGAGCACCCTCTTGGGCCACGTTCATGTTTCTCAGGAGCAAGGCTGTCTCCTCAGTCTGGCCATGCATGGATAAGCTCTCCAGTCTTGCACCCTGGCCCTCCCAAGCCCTGACCAAAGTCAGTCATTGTGTATTGTTTCTCAAGCTCATAGATGTCAACTATGTTATACAGGATGCTGGAGAGTATAATTGTTGATGGTGCAGTCTTTGGTGTGATCTCTGACAGCCTTGAATTCCCAAGCTTCCCTTCCACTGTTGGGCAGTGTGAGTCTCTAAGGTGTGAGTAATTAATACCTACCCCCAGCAAGTGGTCATGCGAGTCCAGTGTCATCTCAAATATAAAATATTGGGCATTGTGGTCTGTAGTAGATATTCAATAAGTGGTTATTCTGGTTACCTCCTCTCTATGACCTCCCAAGTGCATAATCTGCCTCTTTAATTCATCTGTCAGAGCCACAAGAGAAGTGACTTCTCTATAACCTGTACAGTACTTTGTTTATGCTAGATGCTGCAGAAGAGTATTGTGATTAAGATGCTGATGAAAATAATGAAAATGCTATCAGGGAGGAGGAGGAGGAAGAGTACAGGCAGGAATGTTAAAGCTCTAATGGATCTGAGCAATCACAGGATAGCAATTTGTCACAGTAGAAATTGAATTAACTTTAAAGCCAGACAAATGCACTTAAATTTACTACCCTCTGTGTCACCATGGGAAGTTGCCTGAGCCAGTCCCTTGTCTTGTCTACAGCCATTATGAGGACTAAATGAAGCCATGCTCAAAAATTGTTTAGTGTGGTACCTGGCAAGGAGAAACATCTTGCCTGATTCCTCCACTGGAGAGCACCTCCATTCCTTGTCTCATGGTCCTTCCTTCCATCCTCACATTCATCACTGCACCTGTCATTGCATTGCCTTTCTCTGACTCAAGTACCTTGTGCCCCTCTTGGAAAGATGCTGCTGATGCCATGGGGTCCTCCTGAACCACTTCATCTCAGAATCCTTCATTGCATCACCTCTGCTGAATCTTTTTTACCATGTGACTTATTCAGGTATATGGAATAGGAAGTGGACAATGACCCAGATCCATAGTTCAACCCAGCACAGCACATGGCATAGAAAATGATGGAGAGGGAGACAGAGACAGAGACCAAGACAGAGCTTGCCTTTGCACCATAGACTTGAAATGGACTCTCATGGGTCCCCAAGAGCCTGTTGCATTGTGAAGCATCAGGAGTCAGACTTGCTGGGGTCTTGAAACTCTCAGCACCATGGAATAGGAGACTAGATGCCCGTTAGCTGGAATCCAGGGAGGGATTTAAGAAGGTGGCCATGTACTAAGGCCACATCCAGGGTGCTTGATGCAGTCTGCAATCCTCTGTTGCAGTCATCTTCATTTCTCAGTGAGGCACTGAGATATAGAGAGGCACAGGCACTCGCCCAAGGCCACAAAGCACTGAGTGGCAAGTCCGTTAAGACTCAATGCCAGCTGCCTCTGAAGGTCCAGTGTACTTATGTTCACCACACGTGTTTAATAAATCCACTCCTGGGGCTGCCAAGCTATAGCCTCAGGAGAGCTTCATTTTCCCTTCTGGATTGTGTATGTAATTTTCAGCCTTACAAGATTTAAAGGGCAGTGCAAGCCATGGCCACACATGTGATCATCACGCTGCAGGATGACCTGTTCAGTAAGGTGGAGCCTCAGAGTAGGATGGAGCAAGAGCCCACCCTGTGCTCGCCAACTCCTTCAGCTCTGTCAAGTATGGACACTGCAGCAGCTCCCCTGCAGAAGGAAATACTATGCATCACGAAGGCATCCGGGTAGCTTCAAAGAGCAAGCCACACTCTGATCTAAGTCTTCACATATTTGGAATCTTTTGTTTCCTTTAACTCATTCTGGGTGCAAATGACCATAAGTTAAAAGCCAAGTTCAGTCAGGGAGGGTCGGGGCTGTACACAGCAAGAGCCCAGCACCAAAGTCTACGACCAAAGCCCTTTGACCTTCACTGCCTCTTGCTGGTGGCCTTGGAAAGTCACCTCTACCCCTCTTATCCCAAGTTTACTCACCTGATAAAATGAATGTAATAGCAGTGACTGCGATGTCCAACCCTTGTGAGACAAAAGGAGAGCGTTCTTTTGTGTAAGCCATCAGCACAGTTCCTGAGGCCTTTCAGGCACCAACTAGTGGTGCTCTTTAATCAATTATTTTCATTAATTATTGTCTCAAGTTAACGTACATGGTTATGAAGCTCCTCCTTTGCACCAAGTACTGTTGTAGATGCTGCATGGACTGCAGCGACCTACCTGTCTTCAGGAAGCTTGCATTCCAGTTGGGTGGCAACACCAAGGTGAGATGAGACATATCTTTCACTTATATGAGAAGTGGAGGGAGCCGCTGGAGTTAAAGACACTTTTTTTTTTGACAAAGTGTTCAGCAAAGCTGGCAGGAAGAGGTAATGTGGAAGGACAAACCCAAATGAGAATGCTGAGCGACAGTGCTTAAGTTATTCTTTCACTGTGGGCTGACCCTGGCCTGGGAGCCCATTGTCAGTCAAGACCAGACCAGAAGCCTGTCCCAGAGCCATCCATGGCTTCTACAGTGAGACAGGCAAGGTTGTGCCATTCTGGGGGTGGGGGGGATTAAGAGGGTATCTTCACCTCTCTATGTGTTCTTTCCCTCCTCTGTGCCATGAGATAGGGATGGATTAGAACACCAGGAACAGGATCAGAAAAAGTCAGATATATCATCAGTGCCCTGCACACAGTGTGTACTGCTTTTCTGATTGACAGTACTAGACTGACAGCACTGGCATCTCAGACCATGTAGGAATTCCCTGGAGTGGAAATAAGAGGCCACTAGAAATTTTTGTACTTCCCTTGGCTCAGCCTGAGAGAGACCAGAAAACTCATCCTGGCATACCTTGTTACTTGGTATTGGCCAACACCACCCACCATGGAGGCTCTCATCAGCCTCCCAGACATGTGCAGGCACCTGAGAGCACCTGGGAGCCCTGGAGACCAGTCTGTGCCCTGCTGAGCACTTGCACAGCTGGGAGGCAGGCAGAGCACTGTGAACCACAACTGTGAGGCTGGTAGTGAGGACCCAGGGGCCCAGACAGGTGCAAGTGCCCTGTGTGCATTCTCAAGATGTTAGCTGTGGTGGATGCTGCCTTTAGAGTTTTTAAGAAGACAGGGGAAAGAAAATAGAAGAAAATTAGCACTTGTTGGGGGTATTACAATTCTTTTTTCTTAAGTTGTAAAATACACACAGCACAAAATGTACCATCTAGGCTGTTTTTAGTGCACACCTCAGGGATACTAATGCACTCACATTACTTTGCGGCCATTACCACCATCCATTGTGAGCACATTTTTTCATCTTAAAGAACTGAGCTAAAACCCATTAATCCATGATTGCCAAGTTCCCCTCCTCCCATCCCTTACAACTGTCATTCTCCTTTCTGTCACTATGTGCTCGACTATTCTCAGAGACTCCTAGCAGACTACACACTGGCAAATTCCTCCGCCACTGAAATGGAGCAGCATGGTATTTTTTGTGATCGGCTCATTTCGCTTAGCATCATGCCCTCAAGTTTCACCTGGGTTGTGGCATATATCAGAATTTCCTTTCTTTTTAGAGCCAAATATTATTACACATACACATATGTATGTGTATATATTTTATTTTCCCTCTGTCTGTCCACAGACACGTGCACACTTGCTCCCTCTGTTTGGCTGCTATGAATACATCTGTCACAGTATCTGATTGAGTCCTTGCTTTCTGTCTTCTCGTTACGTACAAAGAAGTGGAATTATCAAGTTGTATTATCATTCTATGCTGAACATTTTGAAGAAGAGCCATACTGTTTTCTAAATGCCTGTATTATTTATATTCCCATAAGCAAAGCACAAGGGTTCCAGTTTATCTGCATCTATATCAAAACTTACGTGAAAACTTAAAAATGTTCCATTGTGTTGTGTTTCTTTTTTTTTAAATAACCATCCTACTAGAGGAGATGTGTTGTCTTATTTTCCTGATGATTAGTGATGTTGAGTATCCTTAAGTTTAGCAGCCATTGGAGAAAAGGCTGTCTAACTCCCCTAACTTCTTTATAAGTATTATTCCTATCATGTCAGATATCCCAAAAAGATATTATTATGTGCATTTTCAGTTAAATGAACTAAGGCCTATAAAGTCTAATTATCCTAAGGCACACAGCTACAAAGTGACAGAGCTTGTGTTTAAATATCAATCTTCCTCTTTTAAGACACTAAATACATTCTGTTAAACCCACTGTTGTTGAATCCGAATAACATGTGATTTACTTCTCTGCTCCCTCCGTGTCTCACACCACACACAGGCTGTAAGTGCCTGGAGATCAGGGATGGTTTCTTAATTGTCTGGGACACAGTGGTAGGCACAGTAAGACTCTGCTGCATGCCGAATGGACAACAGCAAGCCCCTGCCACACCCAGGTGACCAAGAACACGTGAGTCAGCTGCTCTCAACCTGGACTGATTCATCTACAAAATAGGGATGGAAATTGCTTCCTGGATAGACTCCTGGGAAGACTGAACAAAGATGATGCAAAGAGCTGTGTGCATGCCTAGCTCGTGGCAGGTGCTGATGACGTTGCAAGATTATGAACACTTCATGCTGTGAGCCACAGGTGAGCACAGGAGACGCCTAAAGCACAGCTTGTGCTTCTTCCTTGCTCCCCACTTTGTTGAGGAGATAAAATAGCTACAACTAAAGAAAACCAAAGATAATACAGACTACAAATGTGCTTGGGTGTGTGTTGATTACCTCAGGACCAATTCTGGAGACTCCGGACACACTGGTTGCCTTGGAGAAGGAAAACTACAGGCCAAGGAGGTCAAGGTAACTAGCTCCTTTGCTTTAGTGACTTAATTTTGACTGCACACACATTTGCATATTTGGGATTTGCCATGCACCTTTACTACCTCTTAAATGAGTGTGCAGTCTGCAACAGCATCAGCAGATAGCCATTCCACAGATGGAGTGAGGAAGAAAAGGAACCTCTGAGAGATAACACAGAGACTCACCTAGCTTCTGCCCACCAGTTCTATGTGCTATGGGTCTCTACAATTCCTAGCGTGAATTAGAATCCCTCACAGGACTTCAACTCCTCCAAGAAATGTTTACCGGAAGGAACTTTTCATTGGCGTCTGGTGTCCCCACATCTAATGGAGTTAACATGAGGAAAGGAGTCTGTCTAATTTACCCTGGCGGGGGTGGGGGGACACGTGGAAGCAGGAAACACTGCCTTCCATCTCAGTGACAACAAACTCATTCTTCACTATAATTAAAATGTCACTTTGATAAATAATTCCTTCAGCCCCCTTCCACCTATGAATAGCTTCCTGCTATAATTGTTCACATTCTGCTGAATTAGAAGTATTCAAGGGAGAATTTAAGAGGTATTTAGGCAACAAAGACATATCAGGTATATTTTCCACCCTCCTACAATCCCTCATTAAGTGAGACATCATCCCTGGCTGGGGGTCCCTCTTCCCTGAGCTCTCAATCACTCTCTTCCTCAGTGGAAGGAGATGAAGGGGCTATGAGGCAGCATGGGCCTCAGGAGAAGGTGGAGACGTTTCTTTAGGAAATGGAGAGGAGGCCAAAGCTGTGCGAATAAATGGGCTCTGGCATCAGGTGAGGTGTGAGCCAGGAAAAGTCCATGACCCTTTCTAGATCTTCAATATATAACAGAATTCAAGCTAGTCCTTAAGATCTTGAGTCAGTTTATTTTTGTCCAATCAGGAGACGTCTGACACTGTTTGAGGGCTCCTGATCTTATAGATGTGAGACCGAAGGCTCCTAGAGGGTGACTTCCCTTCAGTGGCACAGCTAGAACATGGCAGGGCTGGAACCTTTCACTGCTCAACATTACCCAACACTGCCCAAAGCACATAGTGGGAGCTCTGTGAATGTTTCCATCTTTCCATGTGTTTGTCAGTTCTTTTTCCCTTCTAAAAAGCCACATCCATTGGGATTGTATAGGGTTGCACAGAGCCAGCCTCACTGTGCCAAGCACTCAGAAAAGATCCTTTCTCTGCCCTTGCCTTGAACAGAAAGAGATGGTGTTTGACTTTTTCTTTTCCAAGAGAGTAGCATAGCCACAAGGTTAGAAAAGCAGAACTCAATAGTAGGGAGACAAGGCTTCCAAGACAACCTCACCCATAGCAGAGATGTCAGTACTCTGCCTAACTACAATCTCCTTACCTATGAATTGGAAAACACAGTATTCCCTTCAATTATTATAAAAAAGTGATTACATGCACTGAGCATTATCCATCATTCATGTAGGGCTCCTCCTGAAGAGTGTAGCAGGGACCACTTGGCTACACAGGTTAAAGTCTTATCTACACAGTCAGATCAATTCCATTTTATCCAGACCTTCTTCACATGGGTGCCCCAGCTAATCCTTGTGGTTGATCTGAGTCAACAGCAGCTCCAAAGATGCAAAATCATGCCAAGAAACTCCCCAGTGCTGGCTCCTCTGGATACTTCTAAGCAAAAGTTGCCTGTATGCAACAGAGGAGAATTGCAGGTAGTGAGGCTTTGCTGGGGCTGGGAATTGAAGGAGGATGAGTGGTGTTAAGAATGACACTGGAGGGGGGAGAGCAAAGGGGAGGCAGTGAAGGAACCCAGTTGGGTTTTAGCATTGAAGCAGAGTTCAAGAGGGTGGGACACTCCCTTGAAAATGGTAGCTATGCCCGAGTGGGTAGTGCCCCATGCTATGGGGGAAGAAGGTATCATGAAAATAACTCACATCCAAGTATGGTAGGCTGAGGAGCAGAAACCTGCATGTCGTCACCCTCTCTGGGCTCCACTTATGTGATTCAGAAGATAAGTCATTACCCCAAGCCCCAGGCAATGACTCAGAGATCTAGCTAACCAAGCAGCACTGACCTGGTGCCCAGCAGTTTGAAAACGGCTCTGATAACAAACGCCAAGATAATGGGAGAAAGGCTCCCTGAATCTCTCCCCCTCAAGACCTTCAGACATGATTCCCTGTGCACCTCCAGGACTCATCATCCAGGGTGTGGTATGTGATGAGCTGACACCTGTGAGCTTCAGAAGATAGGAAGAAAGAATAAGCACCTGTCGAGTGTCTGTGTCAGCCATTCCGTCTTTATCCCATGTCTGTGAGTTGAGTATCCTTATGCCATTTTACAGAAAGGCAATCAGACTTACAGACCTAAGATAAAGGTGCCACAGTCACACCACTAAAAGATAGCTGGATTTGAATCCAGGACTGATTCCAAAGAGTTACAGTAGATCCAGAAAGATTTACATTTTGCACATTGGCATCATGATATTAGACAATGTAGTGGACATGTAGTGCACTTTCCTGACCTTAAGGAAGGGGTGCATGTGGGATGTGAGTGGTAGTGTTAGAGCGATGGGCTGCATCCGATCTCACTCCAAGCCTGCCCTCACTGCTGCAATGCTGGCCATACCAGTGCCAAGGGAATTGAGCCTAGTGCTTGGCGTGGAGATGTAGGGACCCAAAAGGTTGTTTCTGAATTTCCAAGGTTTGGAGATTCATGTGGCTTTGAATGCAGTTGAAAAATGAAAGTATAAGGGCTGGTGAGATGGCTCAGTGGTCTAAAGCACGTGTGATGGAAACTTTAGGCTCACCTCAGGGACCGCGGCTCGATGCCAGGCACCACATGCTGTGCTGTCCCCCCTCCCCTCAGGGAAGGCTGAGCTGGCCATAACACAAACAATTACATGACGTTTAAAAAATAAAGTAAACTTTAAAAAAATGGAAGTATGCAAAGAGCTTACTTATTCCCTTGCACTCAAGAAAGATACAGTAATCAAAACAACCTCTTCTGGACAGTCAGCCTTCCTCCGGTTCCTACCCTGATGCAAGCAGGCTCAGCTGTCCATCTGCAGGTAAGCACATTTCCCTGCAGATGCTGGTGCCCTGTGCCCACTCACAACACTAACTAGGAGGACAGCTGCCGTGCAGATCTCTGTCCCCATCTACAGCTGTCTTCTAAACCAAGAGCTGAGAGAGAGAAACTGCCTTCTTAGAGACCCAGCTGGATCATGTGCCTTGAAAGCAGCACTTGAAGGCCTGCAGGCAGGATGTCAGTATCTGAAGGTCTGTAAGCAGAACAGCATCCATGACCAGGTCCCTAGCCTGAGCTCCCTGTAAGTAAAAAAGACACCAGAGAGAAAATACCATCACAGCAGCCCAGAACAGGGAAGAAAGCCAGACACTGGAATCCAGGAGCACGAGTACTCCCAGCTGCTAGCTGTGTAACCCCAGGCAAGTGCCTTAGCCAACTGCAGACAGATGATGCCAGACAACATCCCAAGCTCTCTTCCTGTCTGAGCATCCCACTAGCTTGGGGTCTGATTAATCAGTGGAGTCCTGGCAGGCCAGGATGGGAGCTGGAGCTGTGAATGGTGCTCAAATCCATATGGAAATCTAGATGCTAGTAAACAGAAGGGGTCAGTGTCCCCATCCAGTGGAACTAGAAGCAGATGCCAAAACCAAGGATCACAGCTTCTATGAGGCAGGACGACAGAGAAAGGGCATGGAAAATGAGAGATGTTGGCTAATACTGACCGAGCATCTGGTATACCAGGGTTTACTATCCCCTGGCTCCTTTCAACTGCAGTCATGTTACCAGTAGGTTTCCTGGGAAAGCAGAGGTATTAGGAATTTAAAGAACATGTTCAAGCCCAGGCAGCTGCTAAAAGGAAAAGCCATGGTTGGAATTCAGCAAATCTAGCAACAGTATCTATGTTCCTACCATGGATCTATCCTCCCTCTGTCGGGAGTCAGTTCAAGGTCATCATCCTAGAATAAACCTGTTGGCCCAAATGATGGGGACAGCTCACTGTGGGTGAAAGGCGGCAGCAGGACAGTTGCTTGCAGCTGTGACAACCTTATGACTCAAAGCAAAACAGAGTGACAAATGGTGCAGGGAGCAGCTCCTGTATCCTCCCTGCTGGCCAGGGCAGAGCTATCCATCAGGCCCTGTGGTAGGAGGAGTCAGCCATCTTGCAAACTGTCTAATTCAAACCTCTTCACTGAGCTCTATTCCCTAAGCTTCTCCCTTTATCTTTGTTTGCAAAGAGGCTTCTCCCCCACACCAGCCCACTCCCCTCCACCTCCTCTTGAGGGAAAAGACGATCATGGATTTTAGAAACGAGATAAATCTGGAAGATAAATGTATTCATGAGCCCATAAAGGGGTCATGAATCACTGGCCCCAATTACTGCCTTCAATCCTGACAGTATGAATTCCCTCCAGCAGATTCTCCTTGTCAGACAGACACAGGCAGCAGTGCCGGGCTGATCTCAGGCTACAGATAACATCATTATTCCACACCAGGCTGGTTTCTGTTTCCCAAGCCGCCTCCACTTAATTTGCAGCTCACTTCTGATGCTAGAAAGAGAAAAAAAAAAAGTAAAATAAAATAAAGTAAGAAAGAAAAAGACAAAAAGCAGAAGCTTTCTTTCCAAGTGGGAAAGGGACAAGACAAATGCACCGAATCAGATTTCAAAAACTGTTTGAAAACTCTGTCCGGAATTATTGGAAACAGCTCCAGCCTCCACAGGAAATGTATCGTTGCCAGTGCCCCACACCGCTGAACTCTGCTCCTGCGCCTGCCTACCAGTGACTTGTTTAGAAGTACTTCAAATCAGAACAAATCACAGCCAACTACAGTCTCTCTTTCTCTAGCCCTTCAATCACTCCTAATCAGACGGTGTATTTTAGCAACAAAATCTTCCCTGGCTAAGAGCTCATTCATTTGCCTTCTGCCAGCCCGACACCCTTTGAATGGGAGATGAGCGAAAGCCACCTGCTTTTCTGGCAGCTGAGGGAAGCTGGGAGAGGGAGGAGTTGCCAGCACCCCATTCTGTCCCCCATCCCATCCCACAGATCACCCAGCCCTCCAGCCCCATAGGAACCCCAAGAAGAGGAGGTAACAGGACACAGAGGAGGTGCTGACAGGGACCACCAATTCTACATGAGGTGAACGCTGTCCTCAGCTGGACACTTGGCTGTGGTCTCTGAGTCTGACAGCCTGGGCTCCAGTTCTATAGCTACCACTGTGTAGCCTTTGGACAAATGGTGTATGCCTGTGCACAAAGGCAAGCTCCCCCCAGAATATGTGAGCAGATTCAAAGGACCAGATACTGGATAGATCTGGCTGGGATCTTTGACTCCAACCCAATGGGCAAGTCACCCCACTTCCCTGAGTTTCATTTTTCTGATCTGTAGAATGGGGACAAGAATACCTTGTCAGCCTCTCCCACAGGGTACTATGAGGATCAGAGGAAGGAGAGAGGTGAAAGAGGGTTTCTACACTGGAGACAGTTGTTATTCCAGCCTCGGGAGCCTGTACACAGTCCATGCCAGTGGATCCGGCCACTGTCTGCTCGCTGCCTGGGCACTGCCCACTTCTAAGGACACTCATGGGAGGCCAGTGGGCTACCCAGACACTGGGCAGAGATGCAGAGGAACTGGCTGCAGAAGAGGAAATTTGGTCTTGTGCAGAGAGGGGAGGCCTGAGTGTGCCTGTGGGTGACCTCACAGCTCCAAAGGGTTCTCTTCAGGATGGGGCCCCCTGCCCACCTGGGGCCCATGGGCAGAAGCTGGCAAGGCTCTGCAGAGAGCCACTGCAGATACCAAGGCTGAGGCTATTGGGAGAACAGGCCAAACAGAACCCATCCAACCTCTTCCCTCCCATAGCCCTCCTTATATGTGGGGTTTGGGGGTGCAGAGAAGCAAAGGCTGAGACTCCAGCCCATAAGTATGCTGTCTGTAGTTCCCAAAGACCTATGCAGGCCCATGAGGCTGCCCCAGGGGCCAAGGACAACTGGCCTTCTCTTAACCAGTGCAAACTGGACGGAGCCCTCAAGCAGGAGCCAGCCAAGTTCACCACAAACTCCCCCCCCACTTCAGTGTTCCTCTCTGAGACTTTGCCATCCATGTGCAAATGACAAAGTGAAAGAAGCTACTAAAATGAACAGAACTTGGCATGTGGGAAGCACTCAATTAATGCTGTAATGCTTGCACTGGAGAAAGAAATGGCAGCACACATTGGACCTGTCTTCCTTGGGGCTTAACAACTGAAAGATGACAAAGACTTGTGGAAATTGAAATTGCTGAGAGTACACTTCTTTTGTCTTACTACACTCTCTAAATGATAATTCTGTGAGACAATACATGTATCAATTAGCTTGATTTTGGCACTTGATTTTACAGAATGTCTATCTAACCAAGACATCAAATTTTTACTTATCAATTAAAAACAAATTTTAAAAAGTTGACAAAACTTGTAAAGATTCCCCTTCTCACTGCCAAGTTGCAGACACCTCACAGATGATCGGTACATATCCATTCTCTACCCTTCACGAAGCTCCTCAGGCCCCATGTGTGTGTCAGGCCTGTGTGGGACTGCAGTGCCTTTTAAATACACCAGCTCCCAACTTGGAGCTAATGGGGCACATGTCAGTGATAGCTGGCTATCACTGCGGCATGCAGGAGAATATGGCTTCATGAAAATAACATTTGGAAGTAATTATGGGAGCAATGGATCAGAACCGCAGTCAGCTGCCAGCCTTCCCCAGAGATAGGCGGGAGGCAGAGGCAGAAGGTGGAGCCTCACCCGGGAGTCAGACCCAAAGGAATGGCCAGTGAAACATGAGCCTGGCTCCCTCAGGCCCTGCTGATCCAGGCTGCAGCTGTGGGCCCTGTCTCTGGCCAAGGAGTTCGTCTGTTTTGAGCTTCTCTTAGTTTGTAATCCTAGTGGGTCACAAGTTGTATTAAACAGTTACATAAGACAGAAAAAGGAAATGGAATGAAATTTGAGGGCAGGTAGGGGCAGAAGCAATAAAACACTTCAGCAGTGGAGAAGGCAGGAGAAAGCACACTACATCTATCCCATCTCTCACCCATTCCACTAAACACCTGCTCTGGACCAAGCTGGTCTAGCCAGGTTCCTGAGCTCAGGAAACTCACAGACCCCACCCCCCAGGGAAAGGGCCACTGGGACCTTCACTTCGTCTCATAGTAAAAGCTGTCACAGCACAGCCCATAGACACTGGTCTCCAGTGCCTCCTTTGGAAAGGAGAAGCCAGTCTGGAGTCCACTTGGGCCTTGGCCTTGGCAGATCTCAGTGCATCAGGCATCAGGGAACAGAGTCTGAGACTGTGCCTAGAGGACCAGTGGAGATCCATACAAAGGACTCCACCCAGGGTTACCTGACCACTTGCATGAAGCAGGAGGCTGCCCATGTGTGTAAGTTTCAGAGGCCCCATGAGCCCAACAGCCCTGCCCCATACCATCTGCCACTTTCCTATGGTGCCCTGCATTATAGAATGGCACAATATATAGCTAGCTTTTGCTTTCTTTTTTTTTTTAATGTATTTGGTACAGGGTCTCACTGCACAGTTCAGACTCATAGTGATCCTCTGTTTCAGACTCCCCAGTGCTGGGACTACAGGCGTGCGCCACCACACCTGGTCTCAGTGACTGGCTCAGCATGCCCAGGGCAGGACCAGTGCAGTGTGTGATGCCAAGGATCGAACCCTGGTCCCTGCACTTACCTAAGAAGGTGCTTAATCTGCTGAGCTATCTTGCTGGCCCCATACCCTTTGCCTTCAAGGTCAGTAAGTCACCAGTACTGATGGAAAGCCTAAAAGAGTGGCTCCTCCCACCCAGGCCTCATACTCTTCACCCACTGGACACCACCTGTCTCTGTTCCTCAGCCACAGTAGTCTTTCAGGTCAAACAGACCTAGAAGCAAACTCCAAAGCGAGGCCTTGATACCAGCACAGATGAGAATAGCCATGTCCTAGAATGCTCAGGAGGATGAGGATGCCTTGGTTCCTGACATGGAGTAGATGCCCAACAAATGCTGAGTTTTAAAAATCCTCTATACTGGAAGGAAATTTTTAACTTGAGCACCCACTCGTCTGCCACATAGGCTTCAATGTTTGGATTAGCTGAGAGACCATTTGCAAGGACCACCACAGTGATTTCAGCTTCTCTTCTGGTTTCTTTGACAGCTTCCCCACACTCAGTGCTGGGCACGAGGAGGCCTGACAGCCCACGACTGAGGTTACCCTGAGCCCAGTGTGGCATCAGACCTTGTCGGGCACACCAGCAGCTGTGCGTGGGCTGCTCCCACATCCTTGCTGACTGATCTCATCTCAGCTCCCCGCCATGGTTTGCCAATGGGCCCCAATATACACAGTGATCACAGGAGGAAACCAGGCTCAGCAAGGAAAACACTCCTGATGCTAATGCCATGGTGCTAAGTGCTAGTTCTGGATGCAAACTCTGGGCTTTCTGGTTCCAAAGCATGACCTCAAGGTTCCATGCCGGGTCAACCATGCCAGTGGCATCTCTCCTCTCATGGTTCTGGAGTAAGCCACTGAGGTGGAATCTCAAAAAGATATGTGGTACTCCCAACAGGGTCAGTTTTCTTTCAGGGCCAGGTTGAACCCCCAACAGGGGCTGGTGTCCCTAGCAGAACAAAGAGACTAACAAAGCTAAATTCTATCCATGCCTGACCTGTTCCACGACATCTTTCCAGCAAGTACTATGTGGATGAGGCCCTTTGATAAGAACCAAATCCCCTCTCGTTGCCTGGCAACCCGGCTTACAAGTCATAGCAAGGAAGTAATTTACAGGAATTCAGAGTGTCGCTGGAGGTTCAGCTGAGCAGAATTGGTGCAAAGAGGAGCCGCAGTGGGCCAAATCACACCTTTGGTGAGGGAAGCAGCCAAGGAAAAGCCTCTGCCTGCCTCCCTTGAAAGGCAAGGGCCTTGAATTCGGGCCCAGTGTTTGTTTTCCACTGATATCTGTACTGGTTCCACATAGAGCCCCTACCATGGAGCAGGCACTGTACTGGGACCCAGGGACACCACAGTGAGTGAGACAGGTACCAACATTGGATGCGCAGAACTCACGAGGATAGGTGTGTCAACAGGGTTACAATGCAAAAAACAGGATAGGATGAATACAGAGCTGAGTGGGAGTAGGCGCAGAGTCCTGCCCCTGCCTGACCTACTTCAGAATATTTTCCCAGCAGAAAGGCTGACACGTGAGGGCAGAGCATACAAGAGACCAGCTAGCGGACAGAGGGTGGCTCAGCAGGGCCCAGCTGGGTGAAGACAGGTGAGAGGGCCCAGCACACTCTCATGAGGTATGTGATCAAGGAACCAACCCCACTGGGTCTGCAGGATGAATGGAGCCTAAGCCTCGCACTGCTTATCCTAGCCTTGAATGCTAAGCAAGAAAGCAGCTGGGCCTTAGTACAGAGACAGCGCGTGATAGTGACTGAAGAAAGAGGTTGAGATCTGTATGGGAAGCCACTCTGGCTTTGCTATTAGCGGCAGACTTGGGGAGAAACAAAAGGTAGAGGGGAAGAGACTGGGGTACAGCAGTCAGTTGCTTAAGGAAGCTGTCAGTGGCAGGACATGAGGACACCTGCGTGAGACAAAGAAAAAGAAGCAGGTTGCTGGCATTGACTGTGAGAATGAGGGATGCTCAGGGGCCTCGTGGGTGTCTGACTTGATCAACAGGTGGTGCTATTGACTGAACAGGGAGGGCCAAAAGAGCAGGTCAGCTCTAGGGTTTTTTCCTCAGGTCCTGTATTCAGATCCTTTTTGTTGCCAGGGATAGAAATCTAATGAGAAGGAACTTGGGGAACCTACTGGTTCATGACATCAGGGGAAGATGGGGACAGTAGTCTTTGAGCCCCAAATAAACAGCAAAGCCCACAGGTAGCAACTCCTGTGGGACCACATAGCACTTCAGTGGAGAGGATTCAGATTTGGTGCAGAAGGAAAAAGAAACTTCAGATCTGCATGGAGGGTAAGCAGAACAGTTAGGATCTGGGCCCAGGGAATCACTGTGACCTTCACTGCGGTCTGTTTCACACATGTAAGAGAAAAGACAGGGCAGCTGTGAACAGCAAGGCTTTGCACAAACATGTAACATTTTGTCCCCAAGGTGCCCAAGGGATGAGCACTCGGACACACAGGAGGCTGGAGTAGGAAAGTAAAGCCACAGAAAAATATGCACCCGTGTCTGTAGCACATCACAGACACAGGGGACCCCAAGACCTAACTAGCCAGACAAGGATGTTTGCCCGTTCCCAGAGCTGACCTCTCTGGGAATTTGCTAAGCAGCCCCACCCAGCCAGAGGGACTGGTATCACATCTCACACAGACTCAACTGCTAGGAGAGGACTCCCTAGAGCTGCCTAAGGGGCAAGGAAGTTCCCACCAACATACTTTAAAAAAAAAATTAAATTTATTTATTTTTACGCTATCAATTTTAAATTTTGCAACAAATTTAAAATATGTATAATTTGAACAATTCTAAAAGCATAATTTTAGTTTTCAACATATCAACTAAAATTTAGGATAAATGGCACATATACTAGGTTTAATTTTAATACCTTCGGAGGATGATTCAGAAGGATCAGAAAACTATTACAGGTGGTCTGAACCTTTGTTTGTTGCCCTGGTTTAAGTTAGTAGCATGGAACTAAATACTTGTAGTGATCTCAAATCACAGTCATGTTTTTGGTTTAAAATGTGTTCTTTTTTTGCAGGACCTGGGTTCTAACTCACGACCTTGCACTTGCCAGGCAGCCATTTGTGCCGTGGAGCTATCTCCCCAGCCTCAATAGGCTTTTATTTTAAAGAGAACAAAAAATGAGAAAAAAACAATACAGGATTTCAAAACAAGATGATAGGAAATTAGCAATGGTTGTTACATTGCATGTTGTTGTCTTCAGCCACCACCATACTCTGATAGTAAATAGGCCATTTGCTTTGGCCACCTGTGATGCCTCTTACCTGACCACATATATTTCTCTGAGACTCTGATTCTTCATGTTCCCTCCTCAACATCAAGAAAGCTCTAGGACAGGACTCTCTCTCTACCCAAGCTGAGAGAGCACGACAGTGTGGTGGTTAAAGGCCTGGGCTTTGCAGGCAGCCTGGGTTTGACTTTGGCTGTGCATTTGGTAGTCCAGGTGTATTAAACAGTGGGCTTATGGGGATGTCATCCTATTATTAGACAAGGTTCATCTATATTTTATAATGTAAAATTTAGTGGCAGTAATTACATCGCCAGTGTCACACAACCATCACACTACTTAATTTCAGAACTTCTTTGTCACCCCAAAGAGAGGCCCATACCCACCAAGCAGTTACTTTCATTCTTTTCTCCCCTATTTCCCCAAAACCATCAGTCTGCTTTGTCATTATGAATTTGCCTATCCTAAATACTTCATCTGAATGGATCACATTCTGTAACAGCTTGTGTCTGCCCTAGCATATGTTCAGGGTTCGTCTATGCTGTGAAAGGTGTCTGTGATTCATCTATATTTATTGCTGAATAATATTCCATCAGTGACTATACCACATTTTTCATGTCTATTCATTAGTTGATGGGCATTTGGGTTGTTACCATCTTTTGGCTACTGGAAATAATGCTGCTTTAAACAGTCACACTTAAGTTTTTGTTTGATTATCTGTCTTCAGTTCTTTTGGTTATTGTAGTGGGTTTCTAACTGGTGGTCAACTTATTACACCCAGATAAATTAGACTAGCATGACGCTAGGTATGGGAGGCCCATCCAAGAACTGTTGCCAGCAGCATAAAGGCAGAACAGGAGAAGCTGCTAAAAATGCTCTTAGGGATGCTGTTTGGAGAAGCTGGTGAAGCTGTTGGAAGCTGCTAGTTCTCTTGGAACTGTTCTGCTGGAGGACCTTGTCATGCTAGCTTTCCCAAGGAACTTTTGAGAAGCTTGGGTCCTCATCCTGAGCATCACTTCTTGGCTCCAGAGAGGAAGGTGGTGCACTACTCAGCCTCATGGAGAAGCTTGTCATATTGGCTTTCCTGATGAGAACTCAGCTTTCCTCATCACTGGGGGAGCTCGTGATCTCATTGTTGCTGAAGATGGCTGTGGTGTCTCTGGGGGAGCTCTAGTGCTTACCTAGAACATTGCTTCCTAGCTCCAGTTAAGAACCCTCAGCCTGCTAGCACAGATCCTTCATCCTGCTGGCATAGACTTCCTAGCTTCCACCACTGACCCTTGGGCCTTTCCAGTGCAGATCCATAAAGAAGGCCTGCATGAGACTTTGTTGTGGATTCTAGGCCTCCAGTTGGACTTGTGGGAGGCATTCTTATGAGCTCTAGGTTTTCGTCTAGACTCATGCAGGATATTAGGATCCAGACTCACAGCTGGAGTCTTTAGTATTTAGTATGTGAAGTGTATAGATGTCTTGGGCTTGTTCTATATGATTTTGGGGTGATTTATTATAAAATACTATTTAAAATATGTCCTCATATTGTTTTTCTTGAAAAAAAATAACCCCAAACCATGATAGCTATACACCTGTATTAGTTATCTTTCTCATTGCTGGGACAAAATACCTGATACCCACAAGTTAAAGCAGAATTTTATTTCAACTGAAATTGTCTGAGCTTCAGTCTATAGTCTGCAGGCTCCAGCCAGTGCAGCATGTTAGAGGGGCACTGCAGAGGAGTCTGTCACAGGGCTGGCAGGAAGTAGTGAGCAGCAAGCAGCATCCTGCATCTCCCTTTTACCCCATACAGGCTATAAGCCTTTTGGTTGGTACCACCCACAGCTGGGGGCGGGGGTCAGAGGGGCGGTGTGCTCATTACCCACACTCAGACCTACACTAAAGCAATTTAATTATCACTCCCCATCTTGGTTGCTTTTCTCTTGTTACTGAAACAAAATACTTAACACCCAAAATTAAGGAAGGAAAGGTTTATTTAGCTCACAGTTAGTGGAGGTTTCAGTCCATACTCAGCTGGCTCCAAGGCAGAGTACCATATAACAGAAGGCAGTCCTTCATGGTGACAAAAAAATAGCAAAAGGTCAAAATGGGGGAGCCTCTCCCCCCTCCTGGTACTGCATGCAGATTACCCACCCCAGGAAAGGTGTAGCACTCACACCCATAATTCCCACATTGGATCATGAATTAGTCACAAATTTAAGAAGTTGCCCCAATGACTGCACGAGGCCTTGGGGGGAACAACCAGGCACAAACCATAACATGCCCTTAATCCTACTATGATACCTTAACACAACATCATATGCTTATGATTTAGCCACCACCCCAAAGACCCACCTATGAGTGCATGAGGCTTTTTGGGGACATCTACATCTAGGTAGAAGCTGTAACATTCTACCGCTAGCCTAAAAGATGCGTGCATATCCCTTTATGCAAAAATCATTTAGTCCATATCTAAGACTATCAAAGTCCGAACAGTTTCAGCATTGCTGAGGAGTTCAAGTCCAAAATATTTGCTGAGATTTTAAGTGCATTCTTAGCTGTGAACCCCTATACAAATGAAAAGTTAAACACTTCCAATCTACAATGGCACAAGATAAGCACTTTTATCCCAGAAGATACAAATAATGGGATAGAAAAAAACATGACCAAAGCACGTACAAAATCCAGCATGACAAACACTAAGTTCCATAGTTCCATGTCCAGCATCTAGAGTAATGTGTGGAAGGGTG
Organism: Capromys pilorides; assembly: GCA_004027915.1. Classification (NCBI taxonomy): domain Eukaryota; kingdom Metazoa; phylum Chordata; class Mammalia; order Rodentia; family Capromyidae; genus Capromys; species Capromys pilorides. The sequence continues at coordinate 15,583 of PVKN010001213.1, read as the reverse complement.
TGAACTCCAAAGGACTTGGATGGCTCTGCCCCTAAGGCCCTGGTGGTGGCTAAAGGTCACATGGCTTCTCCCTGGGGACTAGTCTGCTCACTCCTTGCAACTTTCTCCAGATAATCCTCATCGCTGTCTTCTCCAGCTGTCTTGGGTATCCATAGCCCCTTTGGCTTCACATTCATGAACTGCCCTCTCAGGACACTGCTGTGGGTGGAAGCCTGCCTGATAACTCCATAACACTTGCATCTCCATGTACCTAAAACCAACACCATGTTGATGACCCCTTGGTCTGCTATCAGGATTCCTTATTTCTTGACTGTAAGGGTAAAGTGCTTAGATTGCTCAGCACTATGAACCCAATCCCGAGGAAATTTTTCCTTAAGTTATGGTCATTCTGGAATATAGTTCCCTGGGACTCTCTTCTCAAGCAAAATCTTTCACTTTAGCAATTTTGAGGCTGCAAATAGTGAAGTCCTATTGGTTCTTGTGATGTCCTCGGGCCCTTGGTTCTATTCCTTCTCAAAACCCAAGTTCTTTGCTCCCTTTTTTCAGGCTATAACTCTACTGAAACTTCCTTTCTGGCCAAACTAAAACATTGTAAGTCATTGGACTTGGCTCTTTGCTCTTGATTCTCAATATAGATCTGGCTAAAAGCCTCCCACAGTAGCCAGGCAACTACTTCAACATTAGACTTCCTTGAAATTCCTTCTGCAAGACTCCTTAGTCCTCAGCTCTTAATCTCAGTCTTCTCCAAAGTCACTGAGAATGAGAAAAATGCAGAGAAATTTTCTGCGAAAGCATAACACATATGGTCTTAGGTGGTACATTTCTATCCACTTTCTGGTATGCTGAATTCTGACCAGAATCTCCCAGCAAGCTTGGCTCACAACTTTCTAGGACTGCTTCTTCATCTGGCATCCCCAAACCTTTTACCTTTTCATTCTTTCCACAAGGCAGTTCCAAAGGCTTCTGAACCATATAGTCAGGTAATGTCACAGTAATAATCTCACTACTGGTACCAAAATCTGCCTTAGTTACTTTTCTCATTGCTGGGACCAAATATATGATTCCAACACTTTTTGTTCTTTTTTTTCTTTTGCTTTTTAGACACAGGGTCTCACTATACAGTTGGGGCTGGCCTTGAGTTCACTTTGTAGTCCAGGCTAATCTCAAACTCACAATGATACTTCCTGCCCCAGCCTCCAGAGTGCTGAGATTACAGGCATGTGCCACCATGCACTACCATGCCCAACTTGACACCCACATACTAAAGGAAGAGCGATTTATTTCACCTCAAAGTTTGTAGGGGTTCTAATCCATAGTCAGCTGTCTCCAAGGCAGGGTGGCATGGCACAGGGTCATGGCAGAGGAGAAACAGTCCATAGCAAGGGAGGAAGAAAACAGAAAACCTCCCTTTCACTTTACCCCATCCAGGCTTACAAACCTTTTGGATGGAACCACCCGCACAGGGTGAGCCTTCCTTGTAGCCATGCCCCAAGCTACTATGCTAAACCAACCTGGCCCTCACACATCCTTAATCCCAATATTACAAACTCAGGATCCAGCCACTTCCCAAGAGCCCCACCTATGAAGATACAAGGCTTTGATGGGGGACACTTAGATAGAAGTCATGATAATACCTAAGAGTGGAATTTCTGGCCACGTGATATTTCTGTTTAACTCACTGATAACAGCTGTACCATCTTATAGTCCAACATACAATGTACAGATGTTCCAGTTTCTCTGTATCCTCCAGCTTCTGTGACCATTCTAGTTTGTATGGCCACTCTCACGGAAGTGAACCCCTCCCTTTGTTGAACATCACAAGGAAATGATCTCTTGGCAAATGATTAAATGACTTACAGCCTTACTGACCAATCACACTGTCTGAGGAAGAAGAGGATGGGAGGAGCATGGAGAGTTCCTATACCCAGAATAGGACAATGTGAAATTTTTTTATATGCTCTGAGACTACAGAGTAGACAGTTGAAGGCTTGGGCTTGGTAAGCCATGTGATGTGTCTAGTAAACATGAATAGCCTCATTTAGTCTTCATAACAACACTTATTAAAATTAATACCTGTTAATTTAACAGCCTGTGAGGCCACATTCACAAAAATAGCTCAGGTGACCCTGGCTCGTAGTCCCACTTGCTCTTTGCAGAACCTCAACCATGAATGTTATGTCAGCTGTTTCTTTCTTCTGCTACTATTGGTCCCCTTCACAGAAGCATGACTTCCCTCCAGCCAGTGCCTGAACTGGGGCCAGATGCCAGTGTTGGCCACATTCTGTTGCCTCCTGGCCTGGGCTCAGCTGTTCCTATATATGTCTTTCCCAGCACACATTTCAACAACTCTTGCTACAGGCTATTGGGGGAGAGGGGCACTTCAATTTGTTAGCATGCCTATGTGTGGCCAAATATCAGTCTCCATCTGTCAGGACACCTCCATCAGTCAGGCCTCCACTGGACCCAAATGCCTGAAGTTGCTCTGGACTCAAGACTGCTCAGATTTGAATCTCGGGTTATCAGCCTTGTTTGCTCAGGTTGCTATTTAGCCCCTCTGTGTCCTTTATCACATGAATGAAGTGTGACTCTAACAGTTCCTGTTCTCTGGAATAGTAGTGAGGAATAAATGAGTTAATCCTTATGAAAATCTCAGAACAATGCTCGACCTTCAGCAAGTGCTCAAAGAATCATTTAGTAACAAGCACAATCACTTCTGTAGTGGTGACTATATGGCCAAACGCAGATCTTCATGTCTACTCTACTTTTTCAACAACCCAAAGAAATAAGTATTCTACCTCCATCTTGCAGATGGGTCATCTTCCAGAAATGAGTGACAACCTGAATTTGAACTTCAAATCTGTCTAAAGCTGAAGCCTATGTTCATTTCACTCATGGTAAAGGCAATGCAATGTCTTCTTATGTGTGATTGATCCCCAACATTTTTTAGTACTGGAGGTTAAACCAGGGATATTGTACATGCTAGGCAAGTGTTCCAGTTCTAAACTATATCCTCAATATATTTGATTTTATTTTAAAACAGGGTCATGGTAAGTTGTTCAGATTAACCTTAAACTTGTGATCCTTGTGTATCAACCTCCCAAGTAGCTGGTTGTTGTGGTTTGTATCTAGTTGTACCCCCAAAGCCTCATGTAAATCATGGGACTGTCAACCACGCAGCCTGAGGGATGGGGCTTAAGGAGGTGTGGCCAAGAGAGGCGTGAACCCTTAAACTGACAACATGTGCTGTCAGAGTGCCCACCACCCCACCCCACCCCTGAAGGTGGTGGTTTCGCTCAGAGGTATGGAGCAGATCATCCTGGACATGGCAGCTCCCCAGCCCCTCCTCCAGTCCCTATAAAATAGGGGCAGCGTCTTGAAAACTCCAGGAACTGTGAGCTAAATAAACCTGTCCTCCCCTAAACTTGTGTGGTGGGTATTTGTCCCAGCAATGATGGAATAGTGACTAAAACAGAATTTGGTACCAGAAGAGTGGGGTCATTGCTGTGGCTATACCTGACCATGCAGATTACAAGCTTTTGGGAATGGCTTATGGGAAGAAATAGGAAAGGTTTGGAGATGTCGCCTATGAGTAAAGTGCTGGAACAGTTTTGGCACTTCTGTAGGGGAGGTTCTGGTCAGAGCTCAGACCAGAAGAGTTATAGAAAGCCAACCTGTAAGGACTGTTGAGACTTTGGCAACTCTTAGAGATGGACTAAACTGCCTTCTGCAGAAAGGGATGTACATGAGTCTTTGGGGGTTCAGGGGTGGAATGTTGTGGTTTGTAGTTAGTTATCCCCCCAAAGCCTCATGTAAATCATGGGGCTGTCAAGCACGTGGCTCAAGGGGTGGGACTTGAGTGGGTGTGGCCAAGAGAGGTGCTAACCATTAAACTGACAGTGCATGCCGGCAGAGTACCCCCCCACACAGGTGGCAGTTTCGCGAGGAGTTATGGAGCAGATCATCCTGGACAGAGCAGCGCCCCAGCCCCTCCTCCAGTCCCTATAAAGTGAGGGCAGCATCTTGAAATCTCCAGAAACTGTGAGCTAAATAAACCTTTCCTCCCCTAAGCTTGTGTGGTGGGTATTTGTCCCGGCAACGACAGAATAGTAACTAAAACCCTGGGATTACAGGCATGTACCACCACAAAAACTACCTGAATCTGCCTTCTAAGTGGCTCTGTTTTCTGAAGAGTACTTTCATTTTCCTAGTAGATTATTGAGACTGTTAGGGTGGCCATGGACAAATTGGCTAGGACACTACAGAGTTGTAGAGATGTTGTATAGAGGGGCAGGGCCTCTGGAGGATAGAGATTCATGATGTGCAACCTTCCAACTATATGATGTAAACAAGAATTCTTTCCCTTTTCTCCCAATTAAACCTTCAGTTAAATCTACTAAATCTAATACCTTGCCAACAATCTTTGAATTGAATCTCCTTGGAACTATGTTGATCTCCCATGACTGTTCTAATAAGTGGGCTTAAAACAACAGAAATGTATTCCCATTCTGTTCTGGAACCTTAAAGTCTGAAATTAGTCTCACTGGGCTAAATCAAGATGTCATCATATCTACACTTTATTTGGAGCTGGAGGCTAGACAGGAGCATCTGCTTCTTGTTTCTTCAAGGCTCTGGTGGCTGCAAACACTCCTGGTTGAATAACTCCAGTACCTGCCTCGATGTTCATACCGCACTGTGCCCCAGGTTTCTTTCTGTCTTGTAAGGCCTCCTTTGGTTGCCCCTAGGACCCAGGTAGACAATCCAGGACAATCTCTTCATCTCAAGGTCCCTGACATAATAACACCTATAGCTTTTGCTACATAAGATAGCATTGACTGACTCCAGGGATTAGGAGTTGACACGTTTCACACCATTATTCAGCCTATTAGGGGAGATGTAATGAAGGGGCAAACCTAGTTTTAAGAGGGATAGGAAGCTGAAAGCTGGATTACCAGAGGGATCATGTCATTCTTGGGTCATACCCAAGAATACACTACTGCTAGTGCATGGTTGAGGTTGGGTGACAACCCCTGGTCTCTTGACCTAAGTCTAGAGTTCTCTCCACAACAGCATACCTTTTCCACACCCAATATGGCTGGCTCTTCAACAGTAATGGCCCCTGACTGAGAACCAAGCTGGTTGTCTGGCTGCTTAGGTATCTCCTGGAAGGTTTATTCAGTACCGATGCTAGGATATAGGAAGTATTTTAGCTTATTTTGTGTTGCTATAATAGAATACCTAATGCTAGGGAGGTATAAAGAAAAGAGGTTTATTTTGCCATAAGTCCAGTGTCTGTAAAGCCCGAAGAGAATGGCACCAGAGTTTTCCAAAGGCCCCCTTGGCTGTTGCAATATGATGTTCAGGCACATGGCAGAAGTATGTGTGTGTGTGTGTGTGTGTGTGTGTGTGTGAGAGAGAGAGAGAGAGAGAGAGAGAGAGAGAGAGAGAGAGAGACAGCAAGAAAGAAGAGATTGAGCTGAAAAAGAAGAATATAGATATACAACCAGTCCAGTCTCAAGAGACCTAACCCACTTCCATAATATGGCCATTAATCCCCTCTGGTCATGGTGCCTGGATGACCTAGTTATCTCCCACCAGGGCCACTTGGTTCCACTGCCACATGGAGGATTTAGGCCTCAACATGAGTTTTGGTGGGAACAAAACACTCCCAAAGCATAACAAGGAGTAAGAAACACAATATAGACACCTAGACTTGATACAGAGATCTGTTTGACCCACAGCCTATATTTTACCCCTTCCCAACTTTGCCCATCAGCCCACCAGGCCCAGACTCTTCTGCAAATTAGGATACTGTTAAAGTCATTCCAGATAAGATCCCATTTCACCTACCAGCTATCCTCAGAGTAAAAGCATAAAAACCCAGAATGTAGTGGGAGGTGGCAATAAATACACTTGTACCTCAGCTGAGGAACTTTATTCCATGATTACAGGAAGGATGGCCATGTCCCTATTCATGCAAGAAAGATAGCCATGGTCATGTTCATTGCCCAATGCAGAGTTCATAAACAAAAGCAAAATTTTGCTGTATGTTTCCATTTGCAAAACAAGTTGTTCTCAAACAAAAGGGTTCATGAACCAAGATCCCACTGTAGAGAGCAATGAAGTAGGATTACAGGGAAGTTGTGAGGAGCCTTCTGCAGGAGCTTCAAACTTCGAGGCAGGAAATCTATTAGGTTTCATAGTCTAATACTGTAATAGTGGCCAGGAAGTCAGACAATATCGATTGTATGACCTTGGAAATTTGCTTTATGTATGGGCCTTAGTTTGCTCACCTTAAAATGGGAAGAACAGTATTTACCTGGCTGCTGACTCATAATAAGCATGAAATTAATGTAAAAATCAAAGCAGTGTGTGAAAACACTTTACCCACAGAAACGAGCCACACTGTTTGCTCCTTACTGAATAAAACCTGCTCTGCTGGAGGAAGAATTACAAGCTCTTCAGATTAAGATCCTAGTGGGAAGCATAACTCCTGGGTAAAGGTGGAAAGCTACTCGGGGTCCGGCTCTGTCTGCCTGGATTTTGTGCTTTAGCATCCCATGCCATCCTTCTCCAGCAGGGCGATGTCTGCCTCCCCCTGTGAGATAGCAAGATAATGGGCCTCCTGGAACTCCCTGTCATGCCATGGTCTGGGCAGACAAAAGCTGATCACCACGGTGTGCATAGTCTACTGTGTCTCCTGCTGAATTGTACACAGCAGACTGGAAAAGAGGAAGCTAGCGTCTCTGTGACAGTTTACCAGACATGACAAGAAAGACCTCCTTTCTTCCTTCCAAGCATGTGGGCAAGTCACCAGGCAGGAGCTGTGAGGCTACTTATTTACTGTTTTGCCTGAGAATAATCATACAGTTGCTCACAGCTATTGAGCCGTCTCTGTCAGGCAGGGTGCTAAGCACTTCACTGGATGCATTATCTCAAGCAGTCTTTCCAAAAGGCATAGGAAAGCAGGAGTTTGCACTTCCAGCTGAGCACACTGGTGCTTATGGAAGCTGAGCTTGAGTCCTACGCCAACCAAATACCTATAAGCTTAGCCGTTTAGGTAAACTTTCAGATTAACACATTTCTGTGCAACTCAATAGATTTGGCATGATGCACACATTTTTTTAAATACCAGTTTGCCAGTGACTTAAGCAAAAAAACTGTGACAGTGAAAGAAAGAACAGAAAAAACAGGGGCATAAACTTAGAATAGAGAATGCTGAGCTCTTTCTAGAAGGGCTCCTAACTCAGCAGCTGTGCTTCCTGGAGCCCCCTGCAGAGAAGAAAACAAAATCTGTTAGGCAAATCCTGAAAGCAGCGGTTCTCAGAATGCAATCCCCAGACCAGAGGCAACACCTGAAAACTTGTTAGATTCTCAGCCATCACCCCAGAATCTGAGGCTGAGACTCAGGTGTCTGTGTTTTAACAAGCTCTGCGGGAGATGGCAAGGGAGGGGGGTGTATTTGCAAGAATGAGGACCACGTAGAATAAAAACACACCAGCTCCTAACTTTGACATGCAAGAAAAAGTTTGGCAGGGTGCAGCAAGGTATTGTGGGGACCAGATCCCTATTAAAGACACCATCAAGAACTTTGTGAGCCTGCTGCTTAAATTTTCCTTCAGGATAGACCTATGGAAAATAGTCAAGGTACAATTAATGAAAGCCACTGCAGAGAGGCCAAGCAGTGTCCTCTGGACATGTAGCATGCTGGCCTTGTTCCTTGCTCCCATTCATTTTCTGAGTAATGACAGCCCTGGAGAACAACCTAGCACAGCCACTGGGAGCCCAGATCCAGGAACAGGGCTAATCCAGATTTGATTCTGGCTGTTCCTCTCATTAGCTGAGCACCCTTTGCCACGTCCTTTCAGTTTTTCCCTCTGCTTCAGTTTCTCCCTGCACAAAATGAAAACAGTCATTCAACTTATTGCACAGAGTTGAAAAAATTAAATGGGATGATGGACAATGTGTTGAGTATGGCCATTAGTGTTGTAATGTGCCCCTAATAAATGGCTCCTTAAGGATAAACTAGCAATGCGTTTCCTCAACAGGATCCTCCAAGCTACCAGCCTATGTCCATTTCCTGCCATCCTCATCCTAGAGCATCGCTCTGAAGGTGCATATTTCAAATGTGTCCCTTCACACATACTATCCCATGGGCCTGGTGTTGTAGCTATTATTACTCATTACCTGCATCAGGAAACCAAGGTCTCCCAGGATGAGCTGATTTGTCTAACACAGATATGCTACCTTGGTTACTTTTCTCTCATTGCTAGGACAAAATGCCTGATGCCCAAAATTCAGGAAAGAAAGGTTTATTTAGCTCAGTTTGTGGAGGTTTCGGTCCATACTCAGCTGGCTCCAACGCAAAGTGACACATGGCAGAGGGCAGCACTTCATGGCAGTGGTGGAAAATAACAAAAGCTAATAAGAGCAAAAAAGGGATGAGCAGCAGAGAGCAAGCGCCTTTCATTGCCTTATATGGTACACAAACTGCTGGCCCTGGGGAGTCAATCACAAGCTCTAGAATCCTGACCCATGACTGCATGAGACTTTGGCTGGATCTCTAGACACAAACCCTAACAGAACCCAATGGTGGATTCAACTCCAGGTCTTCTGGCTTGACAGTTCTACTCAACTTTATTAACCATTGCTTGAGGGTCTTTGAGACTCTGAGATTACAATACCAGTCACCTTTGATTCTGCCAAATGTGGTGCTCAGACCAGCTGGGCAAGGGTGGGATTAGAAAGGGGAAGATGGGGGCCAGGGAGGCAGGGGCCAGCCTTAGGAAGCAGAAATGGACCACATCCTTGTTTGTAAATTTGCAAACTCAGGCCATCAGTGAGGTTGGACTAGCCCTGATCCTGTACTGAGAGCTCAGCAGTACACTCAGGGCTTCTAACTCCTTTTCAGTGCTCATTTCTCTACCCTGTGCCTCACAACATCTTTGAAAGGGGAGGGTAATTCCCATGGAAATCACTGTACTACAGAGTATGGCAAGGGTCCAAGGGCCAGGGCAGAAAGCACGGAACCAGTTGATCAGATCAGGGAAAGTCAGGAGATGTGGCTCATACACTTGGACTTGCAGGAAAATATCACATGAGCTCTGTCAAGGTCAAAGACACAGCCTGTGTCTGTCCAACCTCCTGCCTCTCCCGGAGGAGTCCCATGCTATGGCTGCCTTCCAGGAGCCCAGGCTTATTCTTTCCTCTTGCATTACCCTCTTTTTTACCTAATGGTTTCCAGTGGACAGAGCTACTACTTTAGAATCAGGCCTTGCTTTCTAATTCACCAGGGGTGAAATGAAGAATGACAGTTGTGTGACACATTCCTCCACCTCTCCCTTGCAGAACTGCTGGGAAGGAGGATCTATTCATTCATTCATTTAACCTTTACTTGTGGAACGCTTGCCAGGTACTGTCTTTGCTGCTGTATCTGCTGCAATGAACAAAATAGAACAAAACCTCTTCCCTGTGGAGTTTATACTCTACTGAATCAAGGTTCTGATTGATCCATAAGTATTTGCTGAGAGTACATCTGTGCAAGATTGCATAGGCACTAGAGACAAGCATGCCCACCCTAGAATCTTTATTCTTGACAAGCTCATGATGCCCATTGAAAACAAACAGACACTCACTTTTCAGACAGATGGACAGAAAGACACAAAGCATACCCAGGCCCCCAGCAAACACCTGATGTACAAGCTCATGATACCCAGTGAAAGCAGATAGATACTCACTTTTCAGACAGATGGACAGAAAGACACAAAGCATGCCCAGGCCCCCAACAAACACCTGATGCACAAAGTAGACCCTGTGCTAGGTCACCCTCCTCTCCTTCCTTTTCCTGAATTTCCTACCCAGCCACATTCCTAGCTCACAAGTGGCTTGGGCCAGTGAGATTCACACAGTCCCCAGCGAGCTCTCACAGGCCCCTACCGGGCACAGCACAGTGAAGTTAAGAGCAATTAGCCCAACGAAGCCATCACAGAGAACCAGCACTTGTACTCCCAGCCAGCTCCCTGTCTGAGACTAACAGGGTGGACTAGAGAGGAGGATGCAGATCCCAGGCTTGATTCACACCTCCCAGGAACCTCAATAACTATAGAGAAATGACCGCAAATGAATCTTCGCCCATGAAGCTGAAGATGTGCAGTTTCCCCGGGTGAGCCAGAGGTCAGCAATCGGACAGCCCTCCCCAGAGATTGCTCCCATTTTCCTGAGTCTGAGGAGATGGAGTAAATTGGTTTAATGGAGTGGAGTCTTGTTGTCATGGTGGCAGGAAGAGAACAGACTGATCGCCCTGCCCCAGCCTAACAATGTTAGGTTTGGCTTTTAGCGAATGTAGCCAGCATAATTCAAGGAACTTGATTTGGCTCACTCTGTATCTCTTCTTCTAGATAATGGCATGATCCACCTTGCCTGCCCCTGACTTGGGCTGGCTGGGAGCTCTGGTTGACTCCTCTCCTGGCCCCATGCTCCAGTCTGTGTGTAGGTCTCTCCCTGTTCCTCCTCCTGATTTTCTTCCCCTCTCTCTGGATCCGCACAATAGCCTCCTCAGGGCTTTTCTGTGTCCCTGAACTGAGCTCTGCTCCCATCCACTCTTCCGGCTATTGGAACATAGACACATTAGAGATCTTCCTAGAGCTCACCCCAACCAGCCACCCCCCACTGAACACCTCCCCTGCGCTAATGTCTCATATTGTCGTGGCTATGGTGTCTGATCCCTTTGTACCCAGTGGACTTCCACCTGGTCTCCACAGAAAAACACCTGCTTCTCCCTGAAAGCCTAGCCCAGGTCTTGCCTCTGTTAAGCCTTTCCCTTTCTTCCCCTATTCTACTTTCCTCTATGTTAGCATTCATCACCACCACCACCTCCAACTTCCTGTCCATCCAGACTATAGGATGCAGCCCATAGTTCAGTTTTACATCTCTCTGACAAGCATGATAATATGACTTATAATTAGGAAAATGTTAACTGAGCACTTATTTTATACCTAGGGTGATTTGAGGACTATTTATGAACTACTTAATTTCATTCAGCAATACTGCATTAAGTAGGTACTGTTAGTCTATGCTCAAGAGATCTGGCAACTAAGACAGGAAGAAAACAAAGGCTCATGCTCGAAGCTGCACAGCTAGTAATGGCAGAGCCAAGACCCAAACTCCAAGGAGATGGGGTAGGGAGAAATGGATGGAGAGGTCAGAGGAAAGGAGAAAGGAAGAAAGGGAGGATGGAGTAGACAGAAATGAACCTTGTTTTTATTTTTTAAAAGCTCTTATTTATGAATTTATTTATTTATTTCTTTGGTACAGGGTCTCACTTTACAGCTCAGACTTACAGCAATCCTCCTATCTCAGCCTCCCCAGCACTGAATTTACAGGTGTGCACCACCACGTCCAGTTTCAGGGCCAGCACGTCTTGTAGTATTGGGGATCAAACCCAGGTCCTTGCACTTACCAGGCAGGTGCATAGACTGCTGAGCTATCTCTCTAGCCCCTGAACCTTGTTATTCTTTGGGACTGTTTATTCTTGCACGGAACACTAGCCCACCCTACTCATGGGTTGAGTAATGGGACTTGGAAAATAATACATAAAGGCACATTACAAGGAGGTCATGTTAGACTAGGAAGGATCACAGATGACTTCTATAACGGGCATCACTGTGCCGAGCCAGACCTTAGGGGGGCCACCTGCATCCTGTGTGGCTGGCTCTGGGTGGCCCAAGAAAGGAAATAAGCAGGAACGCAGCAGTGGCTTCCAGCCTGAAGGAGTCTGCTCCATGAACGATCACCCTGGCTCAGCTGCCCACTCTGCAGGTGATGAATTGAAATGTCCGGTTCCCGAGTAATCATCAACAAATCCCTGGAAACAGAGTGGCTAAGGATGTGTCCCCAGGGGAGGCATGGCTCATCTGGCTGTACCACGAAGCGAATGGGGGCAGCTAGCTGGAAAAGGCCATCAGTCCTGGGAACTGCCTTCATCTGTTTTCCAAAACTGCTGCAGCCCAGCGGAAAGCCTGAGGCACGGGGAAGTGGGGAGGGGAGAGCGGCTGGAGGACTCCCCCGGGCAGGGCAGGAGAAAAACAGGGAGTGGGGCCAGCCCAAAGCCTCCCCAAAGCCTCGGGCCTTGACCGGGGGAGCTTCCCCCCACAGACCCCCAGAGGTCGCAGCCCTCCAGCTGCGCTAGCTGCACTCCAGTTTGCAGCCTCCTTTCATTGCCTTTCAACATTTTTCCCCTTGTGTGATTAACACCTCCCAGGAAATTTTAATCGCCGAAACATATTCCATACTTATTTATATATCCTGTGTCTGTGTGTTAAACAGGAAAAGCGGTAGCTCTTCACACACACACACACACACACACACACACACACACACACACACACACAGCAGAACCGATCTTTGCTCCTGGGGGAACGCTCGCGTCCATGCTGACAGTGCGTGCGTGTTGGAAGCCTTCAGCTATCCAGTTTCCACAGTCAGCGCCACCAAGTTTCGGGGGAGAGGAAACAGATTCTCTTGAGACACCTCTTCCAGGAAGCCTGCCTTCTGCCTTCAGGAAGCTGAGCTCTCTAGCACGCTGCGCGGGCTGCCTGCTGCGTCACCTCCCCTCCTGCGCGCACGTGCTCTCGTGGGAACTCGCAGGCTCTTGAAGGGCAGGGCCTGTGCTTCTGTTCATTGCACCCCCTCTTCATGCCTGCTCCAAGCTGGGAGCTCAGAGGGACTCAGAACCGGAAGGCGCTCTGCCCAGCCTGAGCACGCAGCTGTGGCCAATTCTCTTGGCAGCGCATACTAGGCCTCTGCAGCACTAAGATATCAAGCAATTGTATTAAGGCTGCGACTGCTTCACAGACGCACATGGAGCGCCGGCTGACAGGCCTGTAATAATGTTTTAATGGCCTGAGTTCAATTCCCAATAAATTACTTAAGTTTCTGCAATCATGGAGCTGGCATTTTCATTAATAGTCCTGATTAATTGCCTGTCCTAGGAAAAACCCATCGCTATCACAAGCATGATCCCGCTAGTTCCTTTCAGGGAGAATCGGGGGGCCTGGGCCTTTTCTGCAAGATTCAAGATGCGGAACAGCAGAGGGAGTCGCCTCTGTCCCCTGGCTCCCCTGCTTGGCTTCGCGGTGCAGGGGCACAGGCTCTGAGCTTAGCTGCTGCCCTGGAATCCAGAGTTCACCACAGATACCCGGGAGCTTGAGCTACTGAACCTGCCTCAGGAAGAGTCGCTGTCTCATATGGTGGCTGTGACACCAAGGTGCCATGAGTCAGATCCTTTGCACGACACCTGGCACACGGGAAGGGCTCAGTGAACAGGGGCTGGTGATGGGCTCTTGCTGCTTTACTTTTCTTCTGCACAGGTTTGGGTGCTGCATGAGCCTCAGAAGAGGCAGGAGTAAGATGCTTGGGGTGCAGGGAAGCTGCCTTAGTACGAGTGGCAGCTTTGAAGTGCAGTGTATACTTAGCAGGGATTTGTTAAGAAAATCTGCCAATCTGGGTTCTCGGCCACCTGGGTCCCCCAGCGATAGGCTACAGCACCTTAAACAGGTCTCTTGCCTCTCTGAGACTCATATTTTGGATTCTGTAGGGTAAATTTTTGATTTTGATATGAAGCTCTGACATGTGGAAGCAACCAATTCTTTTAACTATTTTTTCCTTGATTTATTCAGTCAGCAACTTCTGGGGGCATCTCCTGAGGGCCAGGCACAGAGCTAGACATTGGATTTCAAGGGAACTAGGTCCACTGCCTGTGGAGCTGGGTGCGATAGTTAAGATGGGCAACTGAGACATGCGTCCACCACTGGCCTTTTAAATAGTCTCTTTTTAGTAATTTTAAATTCGAGGTCTGTCCACTTACTGCAAAGGCCAGTGCTCCCTTTGCCGGCATCCCCCTGCCTAGACACCCAGCCTGGCATTTGTCACTCTCTGCCACTCTGTGCTCCCCAGCACTACATTGCACCTTTGTCCTTTTTCTTTAACACCATGTTGTCCAGCGTCTGGGACCCACCAGGCTGTTCTGGCTGCCTACAGCATGCTTCTACATGCCTGTCCTCAGTGTGGCTTCCACTTACTGCTTGTGCTGCTACCTGGGCACAATGTCTTCTGGGGGTCCCAGCCTCCCCTAGTGTGTCCTGGTGTGCCCAGCATCCCTGCACCTGTCTGTGCCCCCTGTTTCACTCCATCAGTGCAGAGATGACCCTGAGCTGTGTGACCCTCACACATCATCTCCCCTAGGAAGACACTTTTCCTTGGCAGGGTTCACATCCAATTTATCTTTGTTTCTCTAGGACCCAAGATCTGGCACCTGGTGAGCCTAGGATAAATATTTGTTCTGGGCTGGAAATTATGGCTATCAATATAAGAACACAGGGAGAGCACAGTGTAGGTTATGCGTCTGCAGGGGAGGTAGATGGCTTGACATCTATGCACCTTCACCTCCTGGTGTCAGTACTCAGCCTGGCCATTATAGATATGGTGGGTGGAGAGGAGGCAGAGGAGGGTACCCCAAGCAGGGAGCACAGCAGAAGCAAAGGCCAAGAGGCCAGAGTGCAGGAGTCCTTGCTGAGCTGCAGGTTAAATGAGGGGAACTTGGCAAGTCCAGCATTCCACCCCTCCAGGCCTGGCACACACTGTGGCCCTCAAATTTCTGCGTACCCCACACTGCATCCCCTACCTACCCCAGGAACTCAGCCTCCAGAAACTGAGATACTGCAATACAGCCTTATATGACAGTGCACCTGAAAGGCCCAGCCCCAGTGGGCTGTGCTCACAGGACATTTATAGACCTGGCTCTGCTCATGATCTCGTCCATGTAAGGTTGCCTGTGAAGGGGTTTGGAGCGCACTTCTGCTCTTAGAGAGTCTTGTTGCTCCTCCTTCGCATACCAAGACTCTAAAATGTCCTCTTCCTAGAACTCTGAGTTAGCTTTGGGAGCCCTGTTCCCTAAACTGCATGAGTAAGGAGCCCTCCTCGTGACCTGCCCCGAGTATGGGAGCCATGCTCCGGCGGTGCTGCACTGGCATATTTCCTGTGCAAGGGAGGCAGAGAAAAGAAAAGTGATTCTGTACATGTATGGTACAGTTGCATTTCCTCAGAGGTGGATAGGAGCACTAAGATGGAGGAGCCGAGGACTACCTGAGATGTAACATTGTCCTCTTACAGGGAATGCTCTGTTTGCCCAGCCAGAGGGCCTTCAGAATATAAAGTATGGTTTCTTCTCTACCACGTCCCCTGGGGAGATGGGAAAGGGAAAGTGAAAAAAAGCCCTCTGACCAGCTACAGGAGAGGGGAATGTCTCTGCTGGCTTCATTTACATAAGTGTCCTTGGCAATCTGTCCCAATTTGTCTCATTACAAATGATGTAAACATCCGGCATAATCACAGACAAAATGGGACAGTTTAAATGCTGTCTGATTAAAAACCCCAGTCGGCTGCAGTGACTTACACACTTGCTAACAGTTTCTGGGCAGGAGATCTTGGTCCCCGAGTCCTGAAGCACAGGAGGGTCTGGGTCTAGATAGTGCTGCCGGTAACTCTCTAGCACTCCATAGGAAGCTTCATGAGAAGGCGGCGTCTCCTT
>PVKN010001212.1:5148-55373 GCA_004027915.1 Capromys pilorides | reverse complement strand
TTCGTTACAAACATGACAGATTCAGATAAAGTTTGGTTGCAGTTTTGTTTTTTGGTTTTTATAGATTTATTTGGTAAACATTTTATCCTGGTAATGCATACTTTTAGTTCTCATTATAGAGAGCTAATTAATTAATTACTCATTTCCTTTGTTTAGTCTTTTGATTATTTTATATTATTTTCAGCTAAAAATTTATGATATACCCATTAATACTATATAAAGATTATACTAACTTACATGTGCAACAGGTGTGTACTAAAGTTCCACGATGTGGTTTTTGTTTGAATTCGTGCTATTGTTCAGCTTGTATAAATGAAGTATCTGGGGTTTAAAGGCATTGTGGTTTCTCCCAAGACCTGGCAGCTGTGCAGTATAGTATCTAAAATTCAGATTCATGGGTTTTGCCTCAGTCTCACTGTAGCCCCAGTTTCCTTCTCTCTGTCCCAAACACCTTTGGGTAATACTGGGACCTACAGGAACATTCCAGTCCAGCCCATAGCATCTAAATGCACATCATTTTTTTCAAGCACTTTTCTCTCAAACAGTGGGAATGTATGTGAAAACGTGTAACCTAGTTGCATCTGATAAGCTTTGTCATTAAATGTTATTCCAAAAACCATGTTATTGTGTGGCAAATGTTTCTCAACTTGTTCTTTTCTTAAAATAGCAATTTAACTTGACTTCTAGCAAATAGTTTCACAAAGATGAATAACTTTTAATGGAATAATTTGAGTGGATGTTAAATTTAACAATTAGCAGAGTACTACTAGTTTAGCTTTAAGAGGACATTTAAAGTCTAACATACAGCATGTGGGCCTCTCAGCATCTAGGCTCTGGTATCAACAAATGCTAAAAGATTTTTGTTCACTGAACTATTACATGACTGATGTATAAGTTCTTCATTTTTATTTTATACAGTTTTTATTGTTATATTCATCTAAGTTTGTAAATTATTTACAATGTGCAATCTATTAATCTCATGCTATGTGTTCATTTTAGAAATATTTCTCTAAATTCAAAAAACATGCTGAGATATACAAATAGGAAAATTCTGCAATTTTTTTTAAATTTTTCATTTATTTACTTAATGTAGTTAGTACAGGGTCTCACTACACAGATCAGACTCCTGTTGATCCTGCTATTTTCAGCCTTCCAAGTGCTGGGATTACAGGCAAGGGCCACCAAGCCCAGCCTCAGTCCTGTTTCAGCATGCCCTAGGGGGCGGGGCCAGCACAGCACACCGGGAATCAAACCTCTAAGCAGGTGCTTTAGCCCACTGAGCTATCTGGCTGGCCCTGTAATTCTTTTTATTAATTAATTAATTATAAATCCTATATTTACTCATTTATTTATTTGGTACAGGTTCTCACTATGCAGCTCAGACTCATAGTGAGCATGCAGTACTAGGGATCAAACCTGGTCCTTGAGCTTCCCAGGCAGGTGCTTACACCACAGAGCTACCTCCTCAGCTCATGTAATTCTTTTTAAATGTTTAAAAGTCAGATAGCCATTTCATTACCTGATCATTTAATGTACAATAATCTTGTAGAAACTTTAGAAATTTGTTCTTCTTCCCCATGTCTCCTAGTTATATATTGTTTTAAGTGTTATTTAATATGGCAAATAGATGCAAATGGTGTCTTTTCAGAGGTCACTATCCTCCTCTCTGAAGTTATCTAAAACTCTGGAGCCATAATAGGAAACCATCACATAAAATTGTGAGGCTGTATTTGAGAAACTTTTAAGTGCCTTAAGATAATGAAAGGAACCACCAGGTCTCCCCCCTTCCCCTTTTTCTGGTTTCTAGAAGGAATTGTGTTAGTTTATTAGTAATCTTAATTTTTTTAGGTCTTGGTGAATGTAACTGTGAAGGAAATGTGCAGGTGACTCTCCTAGTATTGAAAGTGGCGTTCTGTGTGTGAGACACAGGCTGAAGGCAGGCAGGTTGAGGGTGTCAGGACCCAGCATTGCTGGTCATGCTGTGGCTCCTCCAGCAGCAGACCTTTGGGTCCTGCTCTGTTGTTCTGAGGCTGCCCAGTCTCTGACACTTTCCCCCTAAATTCTCCTGGCTTCCCACGCAATGTGTGGAAGAGTTCCTTGCCATCTGTGTGAAGTGTATCGGTCTGTCTCGCATATGTCACATAGATGGAGATCTGTAGTGATAGGGGAGCTCCTGCGCCCTGCTCCTCAGCCACAGGCCTGGGATTAGGTGGCAGTCCGCAGCACTCAACCTGGGTGGTCTGCACAGGCCAGCTGACTTTGTTCTTGTGCGAGGCTTTTTCTCATAGTGCCCATTCCTTAGCTGCTGTCTGATTCTCCAGCAAGGATTCCCTGTCCTATTGGAATAGAAATTAGGCTTTGTGTCATGTTAGACACATGATAGGTGTTCGGAGTTAATACTTCTCCTAAAGAGCAAAATCTGTGTACCCTGAAACTTATGCTCGTTGCACTGGTTGTATTTCATGAGCCTCAGGAATGAATTAATTTCCCTTTTTTCATCTTATGTCTCTTGAGAATCTACACTTCTGAGGAATGGTTGCCTAGAAGGAATAAGGTGTTCCAGAAGAAGTGATTTTTTTATACCGGGGAAGATGTATACACATAGGATCAGGAAATCATTTGTGTCTTAACAAAATATAGGTAGAACTGCTAAAATCTTTGTCCTACCGATGGGAAAGGGAACAACAAAGCAATAGCATCAACACAGCTATATTTAAGGGAGACATGTATAAGGTAAGTTCTTAAAAGTGAAGACAATCTACTGAGATCAGTGTTTTAATCTCAGTGTTAATAACCTCAAGACCTGAGAAACTGGTTGTCTCCAGCAGCTCACAACAATTTTCCATCTAGGAGAAAATTTGTCTTGAGTTTGTGACTACCCCTTGATTCAGTTGAATTACATTCCAAGCCTGAGGAAGAACATATTTGCAGGTTGAGGAAATCAGAATTAATTTTGTCCTGCTAGAGGTGAGTTGATGGCGGAAAAAAGGAAGGAAGGAATGTATGAAGACCACTATGACAGTTAATAGTTGCCTTTTATTAGAAAAAACTGCTAGAGTGCTGTAAGAAGGGAAATTATATGCTCAGAACTCAACAATAGGTTTTAAAGGAGATAGCACTTGCTTTTCTCATGTGAAAAAATTAAAAGGATATTTAAAATACCTCATAAAAGTGCCAGGGTGGGCAAGATGTGGTGGCGCACACCCGTAATCCTAGGACTTGGAAGGCTGAGCTAGAAGGAGTGCTGTAAATTCTCCGCTACCCTGGGTTACATAGTTAATTCAAGGCCAGCCTGAGCTGCATCATGAAACCCTGCCTCCCACAACAAAACAAAGAGGAGGGAGGGGAGTTCCAGGATGACGATGCAGATAACATTGGCGCTGATCCTAAAAAGGGCATGCTAGCTTGTGTTGCTGACACGTACTCTCAACAAACTTTCCCTCTTCTCTTTATTTCCAGTACTGGATCTGATTCTCATGTAGAGATATTCTAGTCTGGGAAACAAATACACGCTGAGAAAAACAACTTCCTGCCAGAACTGTGAGCAGAGTTACAGTAAACTTGAGGCAGGCTGTTCTGTTTACTGCAGGTCAGAGGACTTCACAGATGCACCAGCCCGAAAATGTTGGTGCCATCTCTCCACCCTAGGCCTTGATTGGAGTTACCCTCAGTAGCTTTTTCTGGAGTATTTGGGCCACCAGTCCTGGCCTCCGTACTGACCTTTCCCTTCTTATCTCTTTTCATCCTCTTGCCTCTTGAGAGAATGAATACTGTCATATCACCCACCTGAGGGCCTGCTGCCACTGGCTAAAGGCACAGCCTGCCCGCAGCTCCCACCGTGTGCTCTGCACTTCATGATTCGTTTCACAGAGCATCCCAGCTCCTACCTCCCAGGCTGTCCTCAGCACTGTGCGAGAAAAGGGAAACTTGGACAGGATTCAACATAGGAAAAATGATTCAGAGATGGGGATTAAAGATTTTCCTGAGAAAAGAAAAAAACTGCTGTATAGATTTAGTTCTGAGAAGAGATGGAGGGGAAGAAAGGAGTGCCCTGTCCCTTCACACACTTCCTTTCCATCATGGCTGTGGTATTCATGAAGATACTTTCAAAACTTGTAAGTTTTGGTCAGTGTTGATCCTGTGTAACATGTTGTGTTCCTCTGGGATGGCCGTAGGAACGTTATCTGTTAGATTCTTCGGCAAGGACACCAGGGAAGCGTGGTGGTTGCATGCCGCGTGCGGGATCGGGAGCCCTTGCACAGGTGTTTGCATGGTGGGCTCCAGGTTGAGGCCAGGGCATTCCTGTACTTGGGGCAGGCACTGGGGCTCACTCAGTTGCACAGATTGCCAATCCTAGGGTTAGCACATATCTAACCTTTAGGCATCTCCATGTATGAGAAGTTCAAAACTAGCAGTGAGAGTGGTTAAGCCTCTGATAAGCTTTCTATTCATTATCTCATTAATTATCATGACAATATTTTGTACATTGTATTAGTGTGATCAAAAGCTCTCATGAATACATTATTTTTAAAATTTTTGCAGTAAAAGGTCCTTTGCCACTGGTCCCTTCAGAGTACTAGCCCTTCATTTTAAACACGTGTATCCCATTGCTCTAGCCACTTTCTGAAGCAGATCTGAAAAAATTTGAACATTTATACCGCATTTTGATCACTTTGCTGTTACACATAATACGGTTATTCTCATTTTACCAATATATTCAAGATAGAATTTAAACATGTGATAGCCAAATCCCAGAACCCAGCATTTTTTGTTAACATCTTTATTGAGATATAGTACAGTTCACATACCATATAATTTACCCAGAACATATATTCGTTTTTGAAATGTTGGTAAAGTTTAATTATAAAATATGATACAAAATTAACCATTTGAAGTGTACATTCACAGTGCAGTACAACCATGACCTGTGTGTAATGGTTTTAATCATTGGAGATAGCGCTGTGGCACAAATGCCTGCCTGGCAAGTGCAAGGTCGTGAGTTTGAACCCTGGTCCTACAAAAAAAAAAGGCAAAAAACCTGGCTCCTGTTGTACTCTGTAATCTACTCTGTTTTTGTCCTGGATTTTTCATTTCAGTGAAATCATACAGCATTTGACCTTTATACTTGACTTTCATTTAGCTCTGTCTTTGCAGTTTAGCCTTGTATCACAGATCAGAGAACTTTACTAGTAGTTTCTGTGTTTGGATCCTGATCCATTGTGTGGATAAGTCACATTTTATTTATCCATTTATCTGTTGTTTTCACTTTCTGGCTGTTAGCGTATAAGCTAAAAACTATGCTCGGTTGGAGCACTTTGAATGCAGAAACATGTTTTAGAGAATTGCAGGGTTTCCCTAGCATTTAGTTGAATTTACAAGTATATCCAAGTACACCTGTCACACATGAGCAAATTGTGGGACCTGGGTCAATGTGTCAGCTTCTCTAAATCTGGACTTCTCCACCACTGAAGCAATAATGTTAAGAGTTAAGAGTTGTGACAAATAATATTTTTTATTTATTATATTTATTTTATTTGTTTGTAAGCAGGCACTTTAGAATGCTAAAGTATCTTGCCAGTCAACAACAAATAATAAAGTCTTTTTTTTTTTGTCTTTTTGAGACAGGGTCTCACTATGTAGTTCAGGCTGGCCTTGACCTTGAACTCACTTTTGTAGCCCACGCTGGTCTTGAACTCGGCACTGATCCTTCTGCCTCAGCCTCCCAAGTGCTGGGATTACAGGCGTGCGCCACCGTGCCTGGCTCTAAAGTCATTATTAAAAGGGTTCTTTTCCTTAGATTTGGATATTCTTCTGTTTCGTGGGTTTTTTTTTTTGTTGTTGTTGTTTTTTTCCTGATGAAATTTAACAAGTATAAAATTAAGAAAACTTCCAGTTTTCATATTCTGTTCTTTTTGGTTTTGTTATAATGGAAAAACATATATGCCACTATTCAGAGATAATTGTAATAATATAAATGGATATATAAATGTTATTGTAGTGAATTGTTAACTGGTGGTCGACTTGTTACACCTAGCTAAATTGAACTAGTGTGGTGATGGGTGGATTATTGCCAGTAGCATAGGAGGCAGAACTAGAGAAGCTGTTAGGGAAGCTGTTCGGAGCTGTTGGAGCTGTTGGAGCTGTTGGAGCTGTTGGAAGCTTTTGTTTCTCTTGGGTTGTTCTGTTGGAGGACCTTGCTATGTTGGCTTTCCTGGTGTATTTAACTATCCTTGTCAGAGGAGGAGCTTGCTCGGGACCTCTGTTGTCCCTGAAAATGTCTGCAATTCATTTTGGGGGAGATTTGGTCCTCATCTTGAGCATTGTTTCCTGGCTCTCAAAGAGAAGATGGTGCACAACTCAGCCACATGGAAAAGTTTAGCTAGTTGTTGTGAAATCCTATGGAAACATCCAGGCATGAGGTCACACACCTGTAACTCAAGTCTTTCAGTGGCTGAGGCTGGAAGAATGGGAATTCAAGGCCAGCCTGGAGCACATAGCAAGAGCCTATCTCAAAGAAAAAGAAACAAAAGTAATAATACTGTGAAAACAAATACTACTCTTGTTGTTTTTATTCTTACTTCCTTCTCCTCTTCTGATGAGAACATTTGGCTTGAAGTTGCCTGTCACCCAGGTTTGCACACATGATAAATGACGGACCTGGGGACTGAAGCTTAGGTCTCCCTGTCTTGAGGATGTGCTATTCCTTATGCAAAATTGTGTTCACATTTATAGGATTGTACAATAGCAATATTTTGCTTTGTACTTTTTTGTACACATTTTTCTACACTTATAAATATAGTTCTTTTATATCACCTTATTCAGTGACATTAGTAATAAGTGCTGTTTTGTAGTTTTTTTTAAAAATCAGCCTTCACATTTGCAGTTAGGCCTCCCTCCCATTTTTAAGTGTATGGCCATCTTCATAATGGTGACCAGGTATCAGTTCTCAGTCTTTAGGACACTTGCTGTGTTGAGATGGCTGAGAGACCTCTGCTGTATGTCACAGCACTGTAGTGTGTAGGGTTGGAGAGGGAAGAAACTTGAGAAGCTCTTTGGTTCCTTCTGTTCCCACCAAAACACAGCCATCCTGACAAAACTACCCAGCCTCCCTGGTTTTGTGTGAGAGTGAAACCGGAAGAGAGCTCCATGTGATAAGGTCACCTTTCTGGTAGGGCAGTAATCTCTTCATCCCAAGCCAGTAATCATGAGCTAGGATTACTTAGCATGCCCTGAAGTGTCAGTGCTTGGCCTAAGCTGCACAAGGCTCCTTGTATTTCAGTTCCTCTAACCAGGTTAGGCTGCCCGGTTTTCCTAAATCGACACCACCTGCCATGTGCCTCCCAAGCATGAGTACAGTTTTCAGGAGAGAGAATGAGAGAGGGTGTTATTTATGTGAGCGTTTACCAAGTTTTTGCTGTTTATAGTACTGCAGAGTGGGCTATGTCTCTTAACCTCTTGCATAATTATCATCTGGGCTTTTGTTAGGGTTCTCAAATTTGTGGTGATAAAGTCTTTCTGATTTTTATAAGGCAGAGGGATGGAGAGGGAAAGGAGCGTGGGTTTCTCATGACATGTGGGTTCAGGGTGGGTGCTAAAGAGAGCCTAGACCGTGCCCCCTTAGGCAGCTCAAATACCAAAGGAGATGCAGACCCAAGGCACCAGGGCATACTGATTAGTTATTTAATGAAGTGGACCTTTTAAATAGGTAGGACTAATGGTCCATCCGTCTGTCCGTCTGTCTGTCTCTCTCTTATGTCTATCTATCTATCTATATCTGTCTGTCTATCTGTCTGTCTATCTATCTATCTATCATCTATCTATTTAAAGAGACCTGTGTACAAGAAGAACCTTGCTTAATGGAAGAAAGCCCATGTAGTTCATAAAGCTCTATCATAGCAGCAGTCATCAGCATAGCCTAGTGGAAAAGAGTTAGCAACATGATTGAGGAAGAAACTGAATTAAACCTTAGGAATACCTGAGGGCTGAATTCCAGAGATGCCATTTTGCCATCCTCTCTGAGGGTCTCATGGGTCCCACAACCTGATGAACCAAGGCGTCCTCATAGAAAGGACAGATTTCCTGTAGCACAGATGACATCAATTATACCCCACAGGTTGTGTCTTTACCCCTTTTGTGTTACCATAGCTTATCATTGTTAACTGTATCTAACTGTATGTACCAACTCATCTCATTTAATTTAATGACTATCTTTTACTCGTGTAATTTATGTAGTGAATCTACGTGATAAATTTGTTTTTACCTCAGGTGACAGACTCAGAGAGATTACATAAGTTGTTTGTGGTTCCATAGCCAGAAGCCAAGTACTTTAAAGAGAGAGGCTGATTTGAATTTTCAGGTGGTGCACATTGAGCCTCTTCACCAGTGTAGACAAACATTCTGAACTCCTCACATCTTCGGCTGACACAGAAATAGCCCATGTGCTTTTCTTGTGACCATTTGCTGACTGAATTCACAGCTCTTCAGACACTTTTCACGTGGCATATCACATCTTCCCAATAGCCTGCTTCTGTGAAAAATCATAGAATTCAATTTCCAAGCACATGTTTTTCCAAGTGTGTTCCTCTCCCATCCCACCTAGCCTGGTGGATACATCTCGATCACCAAGAGTCAGCATAGCAAGTCCTGTTGCAGCTCATCATCCTGCCTTGGTTCAGGACTGGAAGAATTAAAAAATAATGTTTACTTACCAGAGTATAAAACAATGAATTTAAGAAAGCGAGTTTGTAGGTGTTGGAATTAGGAGCTGCTTTCCTGAGAGGTCTGCATGCTAGCACCTTTGCAACCTGTGAAGACACCAGTTCTGACTTTCTAATGGCTTTGCAGTAGTTGAAGCAGAAAGTTCACCCATGTAATGATTACAAACATCGCCGCATGGGGAGACATTACGTGGCCTTCCTTGTGTCCATCACCAGCATGATTCTGCTGATATGCTGGTTACTGACGTTCTTACTGTAACAAGGATGAAGGAAATGCTGTGGGCATGTTTGGATTTCCTTTTTCTAGTACTGGAGTCTTAACCAGAACCTTTACATTGAGGTACATGTTGTTTATTTTATTTTTTGAGACAGGATCTCACTAAGTCACTACATTGCCTAGGCTGGAGGATTAACTCAAGACCTTCCTGCCTCAGATTCCCAGAGTGCTAGGATTCCAGGCGCATGCCACCGATCCCAGCTATGCTGTGAAGTTTATCTTCACAGCTAAATAATAGCATACTAATTTTTACTTTTCCACAACTCTTTTGCTATTTGGCCAAAACCAAACTAGGTTAAATTATTTCAGGTATATAAAAATTGTGGGTGTCTTAGTTTAAGTATACAATTTGCATTCTAACTTTAAGAATATGCAGAAAGCAAACAGTGTAAGTAGCAGTGCTTCCATAGGAAATTGGACTCTGGAAGCAGATTCCTGAGATCTGTGCCCCTCCATCTCTCCTGTGAGCTATGTCACCTGGGAAAGTCACTGAAACTCCACAAGGCTCAATTCTGCACCCATGACATGAAAGTACTTGCACCTTAGCTCAGAGGACTTTGAGTAGGTTACGTGAGACACTGTATGTAAAGAGTTTGATAACACCTAAGTACACAATGTATATTACTTTTGTTAAGTGTAAATTAACATAGTTCTCAAAAGCCTTTAGTCATTAAGCATACTGTTTCCTAGTCTCTGCCCTCCCTATTCATTTCTCAGTGTCTTAGATGTCTTTTTGCATACATGTAAAATGACTGGCTTCAGTTTTGTAGAGTGCATTAAATGGATGTGCCATAAGTTTTCTATGCATTTCTCTAATCAGGAACATGTCAGTGTTATTTTTCCTACTCTTGGAGGTAGGAGTGGGAGACTACACGTGAACTCAGAACCTTTGCACTGAGCTAAATCATACTCCTGGCCTCTCTTTCATAGTTTTGTTCTGAGCCTGGGTCTCACTGGGTCTCTTTTTTTTTTTTTTCCTTTTTGGGACAGAATCTCAATCACTATGTTGTCCAGGCTAGGCTCAAGCCACGGGATCCTCCTGCTGCAGCTTCCCCATGCACTGGTATTACAGGCATGCACCACCATGCAGCGGGCAGGAGAGGGAAGGATCCTGTCTTTTGGACAGCGTTGTGATGAGCAGGCATTACCTTGCACCATGAGGTTTAAATGCCATTATTTTTTTATCTTCTTCCTTTCCGAGTCATCTGCAGAGGTGAGGGCAGGGGGGTGGTTGGTAAAACCATGTTGAGGTTTATGCACAGAAGTATACTGGGCACGTGAACAGTACAACAGCTGCACTCCTGCCTTGAATGGACCTTGTTTTGACCATGGTGTGTTCTCTGACTACAGCCATATGTGTCTCAGCACTGTACATCCTGCAGGTCGGGAGGAGGTGATAACTGCTGAGGAGGAGCCGTGGCTGTGATGTTGGGGCAGAGAGCTCAGACCACCTGACTGACGCTGCCTATGTGTTTTGTATTTTTTATTAAGTGGTTTAGTTTTCTAACTGTGTTTTTAGTTTAAAAGTTTGAGCCTGAATTATAATATTATCTTAGGAAGTGGGAAAGACAGTATCTCAGTTACTTTTCTCTCATTGCTGGGACAAAACACCTGACACCCAAAATTAAGGAAGGAAACGTTTGTGTACAGTTTGTGGAGGTTTCAGTCCATACTCCACTGGCTCTAAGGCAGATTGATAGCAGTTCATGGTGGAGGACAACAGTAAAACAGCAAGAGGAAAAAGGCAGAAGCAGTGGCTGCAGCGGGACAGAGCAAGCCTCTCTCCCTCATATTGCGTTCAGGCTATCCATAGGTGTAGCATTCATACCCATAATCCCAGCATTGGATCTTTAATTAATCACATGCTCTAGAAGCCCATGACTGCATGAGGCTTTAGGGGAATATCTAGACACAAACCATAACAGACACAGTGACATATGTAGAGAAAACAGCATTTCAGGCCAATAAATTATCATCTATTTAAGACTTACACTTTTTGGTCTGTGTTGTCTGTGATGGGAAGATCTTGGGCTGCAGAATATTACCAGCAGTTCATACTTAGTTTTTGTTGTATACATAGCAATGAGCAAGTTTCTTGAATTCTGCAAAATAATGCCTGCAACTTTTTTCCTTGGCCACTCACATGTACTCAGAATTGATTTCAGAACAACAGACTATAGACCAGAATTGACAGGATAGGACCTAATAAAGAGCCAGTGAAAGGAGAGTACAGGTGACAGCTCTGCCAGTGTAGCCTGCCTGCCCATCTCACCTTTGTTTCCCCAGTCTGAGCAGCCAAGATAGTACAGCTAGGGATTGGTATATGTGCCTGACATTCACTGTGGATCCATCCAGGGCACGTAGCCCACAGCTAGCCAGCAAGGTTCGCTGTAGAACCATCACTACTGCGACAGGAATCTAGAAAAAAGCAGGGATAGCTATGCCCGTTCGTTCATTCATTCATTCATTCATTCATTCATTCATTCTGTATTTTAGTACAGGTCTGTAAACTCTCACTACACAGATCAGACTCATAGTGATCTACTTGTGTTCAGCCTCCCAAGCCCTGAGATCACAGGTATGCACACTTCAAACTGCTGAGCTATTTGGCCAGCCTGGGGATAGCTATTCTGGTTGCTGACAGTGTCAGCTTAAACCGAGTGTGATTAAAAGAGATACAGAAAGTCACTGTATACTTGTTAGAGGAAAACTGCAAGAGGAAGAGACAGCAGTTATAAATATATAGACACCCAATATGGGAGCACTCAACTATATAAGACAGATTTTTAACAGAAATGAAAAATAAAATGAGCATTAACACAACTGTACTAGGGGACTTTAACACTCCAGTGGCACAAAGAGATAGATCAGCTATGCAGGGGGAAAAAAAAACAAACAGCAAAGAAGTAATAGAACTAAACCAAACTTTTGAAGAAATAGACCTTTCTGTACTGTACTTGTGACTTAATAGACCTTTACAGAGTTCTACCCGACAGTGTCAGAGTACACGTTCTTCTCAGTTGCACACAGGATGTTTTCCAAAAGACCGTATGCTAGCGTATAGAACATGCTTAAGAAATGCAAAGGAATTGAAATCATCCCATGCGTATTATCTGACCATGGTACAATGAAATTGTAAATTATTGACAAAAGAAACAGCAAAAATTATAGAGCATCACGGAGCTGTTGGAGGAAGTGCCCAGTGAGGCAGACTCCGTTCACTTAGCCCTCTCAGGAGTTGCTCAGATGCCATGTCTATCTGGATTTCTGTTATTTGTACCCTGCAGTACATTCTGGAGTTCTGATTCATTGGTTCTCTTAGTCAGTGTCAGTTGCTTTAAAACTGGTAACTTTAAATAAAAACAAAACTGAAAATTAACAAGTTATTAAAAGTTTCAGCCTGACATGGTGACACATCCCTGCAATTCCCAAACGTCTGAGAGCTGAAGCAGGAAGATCACTTGTTTCAAGCTCAGCCCAAGCAATTTAGTGATTTAGCAAAACCCTGTCTCAAAAAAGGGCTAGAGCTATAGCTGAGTGTGGGAGGGTGGGGTCCTGCCTTTTAATCAAAGACAGGAACCATTGTAGATATAGGTTGATATTTTCTAAGAAGTCAAGTCACTGTGCTAAACTTTGAATCACTGTGTGATTTATAGTTCTCAAGTTTACCTGCTCGGGCTCACTCTAGGGTGCTGGCACCTGGTAATATCTGTTCAGTGTAACTAATTTTTGTGGAGTAGTTGCCTTGTGGTAGACATAGTGGTAGGGATCATGGCTACATTCGGGTGAAGGAGAAGGATACAGAAGGAGTGTAAGTGGCTGGTGTCATGAGTGGAGCACACATAACCTATAATAGGAGCTCTGAGGACAGAACTTTGTATTCTGGATTTTTCAAGAGACTAGCATGCCTTCGTAAAGACATTCTGGCAGCTATGTTCAAACCGAGCAACTGAAACTTAATTAGTTTAGCTTCATTAATGATCACAGAAATATACAGGCAAATAACAGAACCAAGGAGAGAAGACTGATCAAAACACAGTATGTGTGTGTAACTATTCCCCAAGATGAATATAGTTATTATGTATATCACATACACTAATCATAAAAAATAAATTCAAGTAACAGACTTTTTGCTTATAAAATTGCTAGTTTAGTTTTCTAGATCGTGATCATGCCAAGTACTTATTAAAAGTTGATAGGAATAAATTCTTCTTTTAGGGTATGTACACTGAAATGGCATTTCAGTACAGCAAGACATATTGAGGTCCTTAAAAATACTCATCCCTTAAGACACTAGCTCAATTCTTACAATTTGTTTCCAGAAGAAAGAGAAGATTTAAAAGTTTACACCTAATGTGGCACTTAACGAAATTAGGGATTTTTCTAAACAGCACTGTGGTGGGAAGCATGCACACAGGCCCAGCGTTCTCAGACCTCAGAATTCTGTGTAGTTGTCTTGTGAGGGCTCTTTTTATAGACTAGGGATTGCACAAGCAGTCATGTCATTAAAATAACTTAGTTTCTCCTGTGACGATTTACCTCCCTCACCAAGTCACACGTGTGCTAGACGAGATGAATGATTCAGAATTTGGTAGGAAACATCATTTCTTGAAATGTAAGAGATTTCTTTTCTTCCTTTTCTGTGCTCTCTAGTCCACTCAGTAAAGCATACATTGTTGACATTTTCATTTGTCTCTCTGACCCAAACACACTTTTTCATTTTTTTTTCCCCTTTACTAAGTTGTCTTATGCCTAGAGCATCTCTGAACTAGATCTTATAGAATGTGTGTCAAAATTGCCTCATAGATAATGCTTTTCTTTTTATTATAGATATAAAAGAAATACTAATTTAGGTAGCACTGTAGACTGGCAAAGTAAATCAGAAATGTTAAAGTTTTCCATGTGTAACGCCTATACTGTTTGTTCACCCTGAAGTAATTAATGTTGTGGTAATGTTGTTTGGGTGGTGGTTAAAGGTCTGGTGTTGCCTGACTTGGTTGAGCAGTCAGGCCTCTGGTTCTAGGCAAGGTGTCCTTTGGTGAAGCAGAACCATCCCTGTGGATTCGGTGGTGGTGAAGAGCCTGGGCTCGGTAGCCGCGTGGCTGTGGGTCAGTGTATCGTGTTAAGGCCTTGGTTACCAGTTCCATTTGAGAGCTAGAGGTGAGAGTAGCATCTCTTCCTGCACTTGGAAAGCCTGAGAGTGCAGAGTACTGTTGTTATCACTGTTCACAATGTAAATACTTCCAAAGAGCAAGGCACAAGAGCCACCCTCATGTCCAGTATTAGGACCCCACTGCGCTTTTAATAGATGGGAAAGGCTATTTGGGCAACAACAGAAGCAAATCATGTACTTTTTTAGTACAGTTTGGACTAGAAAAAAGAGGAAGAAAGGCAGCATTGTGTCATGCTTTCATGACACAATGAGAGCTCCTGCTTGGTGCCAATGCAGGACTGAGTGTGACAGAGCAAGGTGAACCTGTGTGAGGACAAACAGGGTGTCCAGCTAACACACAACCAGCGAACTTTGTGAAAGCATGGCTTCTGTGAAACATACGGGATTGCTTGGTGCTTGGAAGCTGGAAAGGACTTGCCCTGGACACTGGTAGCTCATCCCTGCAGCCGCCCGCCACAGAAGGAAGAGAAATGAAAATCTCCTTAGCAAGACCAAGAATAGATCAAAGTACTAACCTAAGTCTCCAGGAGGGAGTTTTCTACCTGCACGTGCTGTGAATTCCCCTCACCTTTCAGATAGGGGATCAGATGCTTTTAAAATCCTGACAGCTTTGGATAGCAGATAGCTCCTCTGGATGGACCAGCAAGGCAGTAAGAAAGCAACTGGCCTGGTAAGAGAACAGTGGAAAGTTTGTGACTACAGAGGAAAGGACGAGACAAGGGAGATCTTGAACCAAGCAAATCAAGTCTAACAGACTTTTGGAATTTGGAGTCACTCTATGGACAGGCTGAAACCACTGCCCCAGGAGAGGGCTGTGAGAGAGCAGTGCTGCAGGGAGGAGACTGAAAGCAAGAGGCCACAGTTGCCTTCCCCAGAAGGGGAGCAGTGCTCTCTGAGCTTCTGTCACACAGAAACCTTACAAAGTTACATCTGCAAAGACTTTAAGCCCACCTCAGTGTGGATTTGGGAACGAGTTGTCCTAGGCCTTCCGATGGGGCCCTCACTTCAGGAGCCTGTTCTGATAGGCAAGACCTTCAGGGGGCTCCTTGCCAGCCCAAAATCCAGGGGGCTTACTTGATAGGCCAGCTATCCTTTCGAGGTTAGGGAAGTATGATGAGAGGAAGAATGTGAGTAGAGGGAGGTATGTGAGTGGAAGGAGACTGCTAGTGGTGTCTTGGATTTACTTTTGTTTCACAGTACATTTTTCCTATGAAATAAATTTTTTCATTACATTTGGGCCTTTCTGTGTCATGGCCATTGTTTCCTGGTTGTGTTATTCACCTGCCAGACAAGCCCACCACTGTGCTCACTCCCTAAATTGTAATAAACTGAGCAGGCTGCAGGCTAAGGCCAAGGGCCTCCTGCACTTCAGGGCCCCTGGCATCACCGCCTGCAGGAGGAGCACCGAGGGAGCTGTGCACTGGGACAGAACCCTGGGTTCTGAACTGAGATTGCTCATTCCCGTGCCCTTAGGTGCAGATGTCTCTTCCAAAAGAACAGGCTTGACCTGCATTTGATCTTTCCTACCTCTGAAGGCAGGGTGGAATGTAGTTCCTCTTTGTGAATTCACTGCCCTTGCTGAGCAAGTGTAAGCACTGTCCTTACGAGGGTACCCTTCCCTACTGCTTCCAAGGACTTCCTGAGACCCAGAGGCCAACAGCCCTCCAGGAAGTGGAGTCCTCTCAAGAGTGAAGCCAGGTGACCGGAGGGGAGAAGAGTGCCCTTGATAAGAGAAGCAGTGTGTGGGAGGCTGAGACCTGGGAGAGAAACAGATGGTGAAATAGTGGAAATGCCTGTTTCTAGACCACGGAGAAAGCCAGGTGGCAGCAGGGCCTGGAGAAGCTGGCAAGGCCAGGCTGCACCTGATGAAAGACTGACTTGGAGAAAAACTAAGCACTCAGGGTCTCTGGCATCCACATCTGAGGGAAGGTGATATCTTTCACTGAACCTTGAAAGGAAGGTAGCAGGCCGTTGGAAGCAGTTTGAGTTTGGGGTGTGTTGAACATGAGGTTGCTGTGGGACATTTCCAAGTAACAGTGTCAGGGAGGCAACATACATTCTGATTTGAAGGTTCCAGACCTTAACTTACTTAAGGACTTTAACTCATTTTTCTCAGCCCTTAGACTGGAAGCATCCCCTCTCTGCTTCTGTTTCCTCATCTAAATGGGAACACGTATGAGATTATCTCTAAGACCTCATTAGGCACAAACCTTCTTTGAGCTGTAGTTCTTTCAAAAGGATTGAAAGGTAGAGTTGGAAGCTCCAGTTCCTGTTGCCAGACCCAGCTTTAGTTCCTCTGGTTGTGGATATTCTGACAAGGAGATGGCCTGTCCACATATATCCTGGCAGTCCTCAGCAGTGTTATCCTCCAAAGGGCCAGAGGACAAAGGCTGAGGGAGATCCCGGCCCAGGGAAATGAGCCTGCTTCTGTGAGGACAGAGGTAACCTGGACACACTGACTCAGCCTCCTGGTCTGCTCTCTGTTCCTGGGACTTGGCCCACCCTGGGTGGTCAAAAGCCCCTTTTGTCCGGAGAGAACCTTCCAACACTATTTTATCCTCTGGGCCTTGAGCGCCTGCAGGGCCTTCCCCTGGAGGAAGCTGGAGCAAGATGGGCAGTGAGTGGGACAGGTGACCCTTAGAGTCCAGCTACCCTTCACATGGGTGCCCACGCCCTGTGACAGCCTTGGCTTTTGGAAAGCTACTACTTTTTAGCTTTGCATTTTCCCCAGACCGCATTAGCAACCAGAAAGGGCATTCATGTGCGAAAGGCTCATTCTGCATCATGCTCTCTTCTCTGCAAAGGGCATGGTAGGGTTCGTTTTAGGGGCATCTCAGCCCCAAGTCAAAACCCCTGCCTCTGTGAGGACTGTTTTGCAGGTGTGATCCTCACCTGGTTGCATGCTTTTAACGTTTACCTTAACCACAGATTTCTTGGGGTAGGAGGAGAAAGGAGAGACAGATGAGTGGATCTAAAAAGGGGCTCATCAAGTGTAAGTCTTCATCCAGTTAAGCCTTGCTGCCATGCTGCTGTTCGGCAGCTTTGAGAGATTTCAAAGCAGTCACTATTCTGCTGGGCCAGGTTTTGTGCAAATGTTAACCAGTGAGTTATATGTGCACATTAACATAGACCTAATGGGAAGTAATACTTCAGATAAAACTGTAGAACTATCTGGAAATAATGAATTGTACCATTCAGACCAAGATTGAAACCTGACTCCACTTTATTTTCAGGATTTATCTCTTTGGAACCGAATATCTTAAAGGACATGCTCTTCGTTTTTCAGGCTTTTCTGAAGGAAGCACCCCCTTATCCCTTTATCAGATGAAGCCCCCCCCAAGATAGCCAGTTCCTAATAGGCAGCTGAGGCAGGACTACTGACAGACTGCAGGCTGAGTGTGCCTGCTCTCCTGGGCTTCACCAGTGGGTATCCACTGATGTATCAGCCGTCACAGAGGGGCCAGACACACAAGAGCTGGAGGTTAGAGTACCAAAGCCTGAGATTCTCTTGACTTTTTATAAGAGTCTCAGAATGTCTTAAAATAGCCTAGTAGCTAAAATAACAATAACAACAACAATAATAGCTTGCCATTGCTGAGAGTGGTTGTTTGTTTTAAATCCAAGGCCCTCATCCTGGCAGCAGTTAGTTTCCACTAGCTGGGCTCCCACAAGAATTACTCTAATGGAAAGCATATGGTCACATTGCAGCAGGAAACACAGGGGTCTGTGAAGCTGTGTCCCAGCCCCTCTGAGGGGTTTCCTGAGCTGTGAGCTACAGACGCCCACCCCTTAAAACCTGAAGTATGGTGTGGATCTGATTGTTTTAAAAGAAACTTCTGATGCCAGTGTTTCCTGCACAAGTGAGAGCTGATAGTCTACTCTTGTGGCTTGGTCTCCAGCTTTAATATGCTAGCAGTCTGTATTTCCATCCAAAGTCCTCAGGATACTTTAACTGCGTAGTTAAGAAGGCGGGAGACCAAGCCAGCCACGGTATATTAAGCCACACTGCTGAGATCCTGTCAGGTCTAGAAATGTATAGCTGCCTTCTTAAGTAGACAAAGCTTAGCTCTTGGTTCCCTACCACCACCACCACCCTGTGAGAAATTTTTGCCACGTAGATTGCTATGCTAACTCCCACATACCCCTTACCCCCTCGTCCAAAGGCCTTGCTGCTGCTTGGTTGCTCTGAAGATTATAGCAATCAGCACATGTTACAGAGCTTTGAATGAAAATGAACAACACACATGCCATAGGTTTGCCATTACTGCCATAGAACACTCGCAGCATCACACTCAACCAAGCAGCTAGCTATGTATCTAGTCCTCTGCCTTTGTTGAAAATAAAGCTTCTGGGCACAGGAAGGCTGAGGCAGGGAGATGGCATTGCTTCTTGGAGGTAGGAAGGGCTGCAGTTGATTCTGTTGATCTCAAGTACTTGCCTTGTAGACTTCTGGGGGAAAGTCCTGAATGGACTGTAACAGTAACTAATAGCTTTATTCAGTCACCTTTCCTGACTCCTCAGCAGTCCTGGAAAGCATCCTTGGCTGCTTGATGTCAGATTTTGACAGGTTGATAAAAGCACAGATTGAGGTTGCCACTTCACAGAGTCCAGATTCCTAACTCTATTGACTGATGTTATTTTTGCTTTTGCTGAGAAATGCTCTCATGTGCTCATCATTATTTCTAATGGGTCCTTCCAGATACATACACAGGGAGGCCCAGGCACTTGCCTTTCAATCTGGCAAGCTGCACTTGGCCTGCATGGAGCTGGGGCTGTCCAGATTTTAGCCCATGTGATTGGCATTATGAATTTCTTTTTTCCCTTGAAAATATAGTGAGGTTAAACAGCAACTGTAAGTGTTCTTTGCATCTTTATAGACTCAACTTTAATTAGGTTCTTCTTTTCACTTTTGTATTTTGAAATTTTAACATTTTAAATGTCCTGTGGTCCTACTGTTTGATCCTGTAGTTTTCAAGGGCTAAATGGGAAATGTTTGGTCATGTTTTGTCGATAGTAACTATACTAATAAACAGGAAAATCTTCAGTTCTTCTGGTCTGGTCTTTTGGGGGCCTGCCAATAACTCTTGTTGTCCCAGAGACTCTGTGGAGGGTTCTCATGGGATATCTCCTGATGGAACTCTTTCTCTTCCTTCCATTATTTGGAGGAACACATTTTCTTTGGAGAAAATTCCCACTGCTCTCAGGTTCCCTAGCTGTAGTTGGAAAACATCAGTGTCCAAGGTGGAGCCCAGTCCTGAGACCTCAGCAGGCCAGCCAGGCAGCAGATGCTTGTTGCCTTGTTTGTTTTGTATTTATTATTCCCTTACTTAGAGTTTGGAGAACCGAAGCCAATAGGTTTTTAAAAAGAATGAGCATAAATTGATTTCTGGCATTGATTGGGGCTCAGGGGTCACGGGGTATTTTGTTTTTCTGATGTGAAACTTACTATTTGGTAACCACTAACTCTTCCTTCTTCTTTTCTTGCAGATGAGCTCACAGTGCCTGCACTTTACCCCAGTAGCCCTGAAGTGTGGGCCCCGTACCCTCTGTACCCAGCGGAGTTAGCGCCTGCTCTTCCTCCTCCTGCTTTCACCTATCCCGCTTCACTGCATGCTCAGGTAATTTATACCCATCGGCCACAACTTCACTCACTTCACCACCAGTCTTTCCAGACCTGGTTCCCCAGAGCACACCATACAACTAACACCTATCCAGCTAACAGAGCCACCCTCAGGAAATGAATGATCCCCTCTACATCAAGCTGACGCCCTCCAGGACTTGTGAGGATCGTCTCCAGCAATGATGCCACCCACTGCCTGATGTTTGCCCCCAGTGACACCTCTGTCTTCCTTAATGATCTCACCCTCATCTCACACACATGCGCGCACACACACACACACACACACACACACACACTCTCTCTCTCTCGACTGAGGCAAGGTGACCTCCTTGGCCCCCAGGTAGCACAAAGGCATCACCCGAGCATTGCTGTGCATTCCCTGTGTGGATGGGCTGCCGAGGTGGGCATGGTCTTGAACCAGAGTGGTCTGTCTGTATGTTTCTGTGTATGGAGGGATTTTGGTCTCGTGATCAAAGAGGGAGTTCCAGGAGGACTGGGCTTACATGTACTACAGGAAAAATAAAGGCTTCCTTACTCCATGTTTAGGAAACTCCAGGGCAGAGACACAGTACAGTGTCTACAGTGTAATTGCAGGTCAAGGTAGAGCCTCTCTTCTGAGTCATTTCCTTAAGAATAGCCTGATTTTCGTAAACATACTCCCGTGTCTCTTCCAGTGATGACTGTCTGTATATTAACTCCTCCCCTCTCCCTGGAGAAGATGATTTCCTGAGCTTTGCTTTTAGTGTAAGTAGCAGTAATCACTGTTAAGATTTGCCTTTGGAAATAACCACTCGTTCTTTGGCTGGCAGAGAGTGATGAATAAAAAATCAGTAGAAAGAATATAAATGCCATCTTTCTTAGCTTTTGGGTCACTCAATCTAGTTTTTAAAAAATTGTTAGGTGGGATAGGTGGGGTTTTTGTTTATTTTGTTTAGTATCTGTTTACAAGGCTGGGTGAAATTGACATCTGCCCAGAACTCTACTGCTGACTTAAAACACAGGTGTTTTGCAGAACTGTATTAAGACCTTAGAAGCAGCCCCCTGCCAGGGACCTAGAAAGCCATGGGTCAGAAGCATTGTTGACTGAGCAGCCTTCTGTTTGCTCAGCCGAATGGCTGCTGCTTTCCACCTGCGTTGGTAGCCGGGCTTCCTGGAGCCACTGTCCAGTACACAGACTCACACCCGCTTGGTCCCTGGGCGCCAGCACTGTTCACTCTTTGTTGGGAGAAGGAAGCAGGAAAATAGAAATGGTGAGGAAAGACCAGGGGACTTGGTACAAAAACTACAGCAGAGGATTAGCTGTGCCTTCTGCCTCTTTTTCCCCTGCTGCTTGGCCTCCTTCTGCCCGTGTCAGTGCCCTGGACCCTCTTAGCTGGCAGGTAACGAGAGAGAGACAGACAGACAGACAGACAGACAGACACAGACAAAGGTAAACCTGTGACTATCTTCTGTGGAGGCTTAGTAGATCTGTAGTACGCTGCAGGTAACTTTGTAGGTGCATGGAACAACCGAAAGAACCCTTGCCTACCTCTAATCTCTGGATGAGATTTCTCCTCCACCAGATGGCTTTAGATACAGATGGCTTCTCAGTTAAGACTGTTAATAGTAGGAAACTGCAAGTTTGTTTAGTCTTTCGAGTATCTATGACTTTGGTAAGTCAGCAACAAAGCCTTCCCCTTTACCTTGGAGAATCAAGAGTTGACAGTGACTAGAAAGACTGTGTGGTTGGTGTCTTTCACCATGATACCTGTCCCTGCTTCATTCTTGTAAGAGCTGAAATCAGAATATTTCTGGGGATATGGTGAGAGAGGGACCTACCCCACACCTTGGTAAGGTGGGGGAGATGGTGCAGGGTCAGGCGGACTCAGCCATCTGACTTGAGGGATACGCTGCCCACACAGCATCTTCCTGTGAGCTCTTCCTTGACCCTGAGTCTTCCTTAGCCTGGGGTGTACTTTTCTCTGCTATCTCAGTCCTAGATTTGAATACGCTCTCATCCACTATCTATCTATCTTCTTACTTGGAATCATTCCCAGTGCAGCATTCAGTTCTATATCCCAAAGGGTTATGAATAGATGTGATGATTTCTAGTTTTCTGTTTTGCGCGTCAGAGTTGACAGGTAGAAGATGTGTAGATCAGCCAGTATGACCCATTTTACAGATGATGATACAGGCCTGAGAAGATGGAGTTACGCAGGGTCATAGTGGCTCTATCCCGAACAGGCCCAGGCTAGCTGCCTGGCCTGTCTCTTTCCATGCTGAGGTGCTGGCTCACCAGAGACTTACTCCTTAGTGGAGCTGTGCAGAGGCTTCACTCCAGTGACTCCTTGGAATTTGTTTCTCTAAGTAGAAGGGCAGCCTGTGAGAAGAAGCTTGGAGGCAATGGCATGGGAACCTGCACCTAACTGCAACCTGGGGGCATCAAAGAGCCTTATTAACTGGAGGTAGAACAGCGTGGAGAGTCCCAGCTGGGAGCTTCTCCCTACAGTGGATAACTTAGTTTTCATATTGGAAATTTTGTAATGTTTTTGGAGAGTCTTCGAAGTAATTTTGGTTTTCTTAGCAATGTTATGCTGTGTTTTGAGACATGGATTTTTTTTTTCTTCTAGTGTTTCTCTCCTGAGGCAAAGCCCAACACACCTGTCTTTTGTCCACTTCTCCAGCAAATTAGATTTGTCTCTGGGAATGTGTTTGTCACATATCAACCTACTGCAGACCAGCAGAGGGAGCTCCCATGTTGAATTTGTTTGTTAGCTATTTTTCCCCCTTTTGCAAAAACTATTTCTTGGCGACATTTGAGAGATTCAATAAAAATTTTACTCGGAACAACAACAAAAAAGATCTCAAATAGACTTCAGCGTTTGTTTTCATGGTGATTCAATTTTGGAGCAAAGGTGTTTTCTGAGGTTTTGGGAGAATTGGGCCCTTGACAACTGTGTTATGCAGGAGAAGGACTCAGAAAAGGCACCCTGAGGACACTGGGCCCTAGGCTTCATCACTGCTGCTTGCATCTTCTTGGGATCCAAAATAACCCCAAGCTGCACACTGGAAGATTCTCTTTCTCCACACTCATCAGCTATGGCTGCTGTTGCCAGGATGGCCTTGCTAGCTAGCAGAAAACATGTTCACAGTGGATGCGTTTGCCCGGGTGCCTACTGGGATCCAGCAGAAGGAGGACCCGAGAGATGGAGAGATGGAACATGTCTTTAAAAGGAAGTCAGGTCACGTTTCCAGTTGGGCTCCAGTTTTAGTCATGATCTGGTGCCCTGTAGATTTCCCAGCTCTGATCTGAAAATGCTATTTACAGTCAAATCCTACTTTTTGGAAACTTACTGGGTAATAGAACTGCATACTGTGTACCGCCTTTCGGCTTTTAAAGATAAAAGAGTAACCCTGTGCAACAACATCTGATTTCCATAATCACCCACATTTTTAGAAGAGAACTTCTAGCTTACTTTCAAGATCCTTAGTACTTGAAATTTATTAAACGTCTTATGTAGGCCATTGTGAGCAGAAGTTTCTCCTGGCACCATCAGGAAGGCTGTACCCTGAAGACAATCATCCCCTCTCCTCCTGTGGCCTCATACACATCTCTGCCTTTAAAGTCCAGCTTCCTATTTTGCTTTTACTCTTGGTGCCTTCTCACTGAGGCACCTTAGGGTGGAGAGAAACACTCAGTAAAGCACACTGCCCTTACCACATTCGAGACATGCAGCACTGCGTGTCTCCCACTAGAGTCAGAGGTGGACCAGAAACATTCGCAGGGATACAGGACTAAGAGACCTCGCTGGCTACTGCTGCTTGGGCAGCCTCATTCATCCCATATCACCTCAGTCCTTTTAGAATGTGCGCAGGTTGCCGCCCAGTTCTTGATTAAAACACATCACTTATGCTATCGCTTAGGCTACGGAAACAGAACATTTCAAAGGCCCAACTTCTTGGGAGCATGTCCCTTGGGAGATTCTTTGTGACACAGTGGAAAAATTTTAAAGGTTAAGCCTAAAATAAATGCAGAAGGGCACCATGGGAAAAGAGACATATGGAAGTAGGATGGGGAGATCACAAAGGGACAGACACACAGGCAGAGGCTAGTGTGTGGCTGCCTGTGCTTAGGGCTATTCCTTTTGAGTAAGCATTTACTCAGCAGCAGGGGCCACATCAGAACTGGATCTTAAGAGATTTTCTTTTGGAAACTTCAGTACACATCTTTCCCTCACTGCTGCCTTATGAAGAATACCAAAAAAATAAGACCCAGGGCCCTGCAGCATGACATGTGGCAGGTTGACACAGTGTGTACATTTGGGCATTCCCAGAGCCCCTTGGAAATCATTCTTACCCCAAGGCAGCTGTCACACCACCCAGGCTCCTGGTGGGCTTCTTAGGGCAAGCCGTTCTGTTTTTCAGCCTAACTCCTGTTTTTTAGGCCATGGCCATTGATGCAGTGGTTGCTGGTCCTATCAGGATCTCATGTACAAAACTGTCTCTGATACACAGGAACAGGCTTTAGCACCCCAAGTGAGGGAAGGCCTGGGGGACCCTGAGCTTTTCTTCTGTAAATCTCAGGTGGATTCAGCTCATAACTCTGGCCCTCAACCAGCCACTCCAGAGCTGCTCCTTGGGCCTACCCAAAAGACCCAGCCTGCAGAGGACTACACAAGATTCCCATGGTGCTACTGAGCCCAAGGCTTGAAGTGTTTTCAGACATAAAGGAAGCTATTAATCGTCTGATGCTTACATGTCCCTCTAACCCTGCAGCTGTGTGAGTCCCGACTTCAAGGAGAGCCTGAGCGCCATCTCCTGAGGGTGTCAGCCCTGAGTTGGGCTTTCTCAGAGGATCTAACAGGAAACAGGCAGGTGGCCAGATGCCCAGGGCCGTGAGTCTCCTTTTTCTTTCTGTGGGCAGAGGCCATGCATCTGGTCCTCTCAGGAGAACTCCAGTGTGCTGTTTTCCTTTGTAGTCCACAGAAATTAGGCCAGGCCGTGAGCATAGGCTGGGTTGCATCCACCTACCAAAAACTTCCATGTGATGGGGGACATATCCAGAGTGGGAAACAGCGTGAGTCTTTTAAGAGGAGAATGTTGTGTCCCTGAACTTTCCAGCTGTTGCCCTCTCTCTTTCCTGTCAGAGGAACTGGAGGAAAAGGACCCACGGGTCACCCAGCCATTCCCCTAGCTCTGCTGGTTCCCTCACACAGCCTTCCTGTGCAAGTTTGCCCTGCCCCATCCCTTGGTGGTGAAGTTACAGCTGTATTATCTCAGAGATAGCACACCCCTGGCTGAGTCAAGACATCCCAGTCCATCCCTTCGCCTCGGCAGTTCTAAAGTGAAGCTAAGGAGCCTTTTCATAAAACAGGGCTGGACACAAACACGAGCCGCTTAGGTGGCGAATTCCAGCCTTGCCAGGGCCATTCAGTGTTCTTTTGGTCAGAGCAGCTGTACAGAGCCAGACAGTCTGCTCCCGAATACCAGATTTCCTCAGAAGTCAGAACTTAGGGTTCTGCAGCCAGGGTGCACCTTGACACTGTTAGCCAGTACGCTTGTGTCTTCAGGTTTCTTCAGTATGTCCCTCATGGGCCTCTGTAGAGGGCCTCTTGCTCCCATGTAAACCTTCCCTGACCTTGCTGGGTTCAGAGCCCAGGCCTTAGCCTGAATGAGTCACTCCTGTAAGTCACGCTGGTGACTTCAGCTTCTTCCTCAGAATTACTGACGTGTATGGACCCAGTGTCACAGTTGGCTCAGATTTTCAAAATCAAACAAATTTGTGATACTGTACACAAATAAATTTGAAATTTTTAGCAAGTTTTAGTTTTATTTTTTTTTTTATCCTCATTGACCTTATATCCTTATCTATGAAAAGAAAGAACACCTATCTCTTGGAGTAATTTTGAGGTCAAGAATTAAATGTAAATAGTTCTTCTGGTATCTGCTCTTTGTCAGCAGTTGGTCTAGTCTAATGCAGTGCCAGGGTCCCTGTGCCCTCCCTATAAGTATAGGAAGCACATAGACACTGTGTCTCCAAGCTAGGGCCCAACACGCAGCCTAGGGTCCCGGTTTGGAGCAGGGCAAGAAGGTGCAGTAGCTGGCCGTGTGGCCAGGCCGGCTGCCAATCAGTGTCCTGCCCCTCTGCAGGCTCAGGCTCCCAGGTACACCTGGAAGTATGTGAGGCCTAAGTGCAAACCCAAGGCTACAAAGAAACTTTAAAACTATAGAACATAATCTTCATAAAAGGAGAAAGTGAACTTTTGTTTGAAGAAAACCAGTTGTGACAACAGAGAAAAGAAAAATCGACTCCAAATGGGATCATGTTTTATTCAGGACTTATTGAGTCAGTGGGGAAGGCCAGGACCCCGTGAAAGGACGGAAAGTGGGACACACCAACTTTAGGCCTCACGCGCTCTGCCACAAAGCCCTGCTTGCCTCACTGAGCACAGCTCCTGGGGACCTCTAATGGCCCTGGCTAGCAAACATAGTTAAAAATTAACAGGCTGACAGAATTAAATATGGATGACAAGCAATCACTGTGGACTTAATCTGACACAGGGTGTTACATGCTTGGGTGCCCTCAACCCAAATGGCGTCTTGAATGAACTTGGAGATGTCTGAACACATTTCACATGCCTGTATGGAAGCAAGAGCCTCACTTCTGCTTGGGACAGACAGGAAAAAAGTCTAAAAGTCCAAGAGAGAAAAACTATCCCTGAAGTCTTGTGTTAAATTAAGCCTTGATTGGTCTTCACAGGTGTCTACTGTCCTAGGACCATTGTCTTGTATCCAGGCCTTGTCCATGCGGGGCTCAGTCCTCGGCAATGTCTTGCCATTCCACAGTGGATCCAGGCCTTCTCCTGCCGTGACTTTCTTGTTCCCCTCATGCCCATGTGCTGGGGTAAATGAGATGGCAGGCTTCATAACCTTTTTTTGCATAGGGAGTAGCAAGTTGTTTGATTGTCCCAGGCTGGGCAGATGCCAGACAAGTAGTAAGAAGAGCTCATTGTACTTACTGCTTTGTGTGGATGCTGAGACAGTGTGGGTAGCCAGCTCAGTGGGAGAGGGTAGTGGGGGCACCATTAAAAAAGAGACCCTTGGTGAGCCCCACTTCATATAGCATGGGCATGTTTGAAAAGTCTTCTCTCAGCATGTGCAAGTGATTTAGAACTGAGGGTGTTTTAAAAAAACATAGCTAGTGCTCTAAAAAGAAGAGTCTTTATCCTGCAAATGTTAACTCCACTCTGTTGGCTGAGTGTGGAGTCTTTTGGAACAAAATGGATTTCTGGCCTGCAGCTTCTTCTCATCTTCTTCGCAACAAATTGCCAAAGGTCATCATGGGGTTTCCTTGATGATCCTGCATAGAAGACCCTGAGGCCTACAGTGAGTGAGGCAAAATCGGTTTTCATGTGAGCAGCTTTTAGCCAGGAGCATGATGCTGGGGAAGCCACCACAAAGGAGTTGAGAGCTCTGTTTGGGGAAAGTAAGAGAAACCTGCGTAAGACTGTCCACGACTTCAGCACCACTTAATCTGTTCAGTCATTCATATAAAATACCTGCTGTCCTAGTTACTTTTGTCTTGCTGCAGAGACAAAATACCCAGCGCCAAACGTTAAGGAAAGGTTTATTTAGCTCACAGTTTTTAGAGGTTTCAGTCCATAATCAGCTGACTCCAAAGCAATGTGGCATGGAACAGGGGCAACAGTTCAAGGCTACAGAAAGCAGGAGCAAAAGGGGAGCACCAGCCTCTTTTCCTCCCTTATGTTGTAAGCAGGCTAGCAGTCCCCCAG
The DNA here is from genome assembly GCA_004027915.1 of Capromys pilorides. Taxonomy (NCBI): domain Eukaryota; kingdom Metazoa; phylum Chordata; class Mammalia; order Rodentia; family Capromyidae; genus Capromys; species Capromys pilorides. The sequence continues at coordinate 27,814 of PVKN010001212.1, read as the reverse complement.
TAAGTATAGCACTCAGCCATCTCCTTACCCTCTTGCACAGGCTCAGGATGTTTATAAAGTGAGGGTTCTGGCCCCCTCTGAGTCACTTCGTTAAGCTTCTAAACTTCTCAAGTTGACATAGTGAACAGCATCCTAGAATGGTAACAGCAAGGCCTCTACATTCCATAATGTAGACTGTTAAGTTACTTATACTTCTAGACTTCTCAAATTGATACTGTATCAACAGTTACAATCTACTCCTTGTCAACTTGGCAGCCAGACACATTTCTATAAAAGAGTTTCCGAATACAGAGACATGCTTATTCTTATTTCTTACACATTATAACACAGGTTTAACAACACTTAAGAACCAGTGTTCTTTCAATGTTATAATACATTAGAACCATCACATACCCTCCCTGGAGGCCCAGAGACTCATGCACATGGCTTTTTCAGCATTGCTGAAAAGTCCAAGTCCCCAGTCTCCTCTGTTAGGTAAACTCATGGCTGTGAACCACTGTGCAAATGAGAACTTAGTTGAGCACTTCCAACGTTCAGTGGCATAAGATAAAACATTTTCATGTAAAAGTTACAGACAAGGGAATATAAAGGATTGGGGCTAAAGCAAGTCCAGAATCCAGCAGGGCAAACGTGAAGTCTCATAGTTCCCTATGCAGCATCCAAGGCAGTCTGAGCTAAATGGTGAGCTTCCAAGGGTTGGTGGCTCTACCCCTTGTGGCACTTCCAGTGGTTGTAGCTCTCAAGACTTCTCTCTTGGGCTGACTCTGCTCCCTCTTGACAAGATTCTGCAGACGATCCATGTTCCTTGCTTTTCCAAACTTCTGGGGCCTCCACTGTACCTTTGGCTTCACCTTCACAGCTGTCCCAGGGGGACACACTGCCTGGCCTTTGAAATTGGGGTTGAAGCCTTCTTAACTCCACAATTCATACATTCTGCATGCACCTAAAACTAGCACCACATGGTCTGCTGCTAGCTGGAGCAGCCACCACTTTCCTCTCTCTTGGCTACAATGGTCAAGTGCTAGGATTAATGGGCACTCTGAATCCAGTTCTCAGGAACAAATCCTCTATGCTGCTGCCACTCTAGAACACAGTATGGCCAGAGATACCATCATGGAATATGGTGCTCTGTGGTTTTCTCCTCAAAGCAGTCTTCCACTTTTTCAGTTTTGAGGCTAGTACGGTAGAAACTTGCTGCTTCCTGTGATGTTCTTGGGCTATTGTTTTTACCTACCTGTTCCTTCTCAGCAGTGGAGATCTCCTCTGCTCTATCTCTATAGTACATGGCTTTCCTGAAGCTTCTTTCTGACCAAACTCAACATTTTAAATCATCTTCCTGGGCTCCTTGCTCTTCCTTTGCAATATAAATCTGACTAAAATCTCCCACCAATAGCCAGGCCACTATCTCACCAATCAACTGCCTTGAAATTTCTTCTGCCAAATTAATTAGTCTGCTGTCCTTAATCTCAATCTGGGCAGTCTTCAGCTATAAACAAAATGCAGGCAAACTTTCTGCCAAACCATAATACATTACTTGAGTTCCAACAACCAGTGCAGTCCTTTTTCCCAGCTGAAGCTTTCCTGGCCTGGTCTTCACTGGTTTTTCTGGTCTTCTGAGTTCTGACTAGTTGCCTAGATGCAAAACCATCTAAGGCATTTTAGTGCTGCTCTTTCAGGAGCCATCTTCAAACCTTTCCAAACTCTTCACACAAGCCCTTCCAAAGGCTCTTGAACCTCATTGTTAGGTATAGCCACAGCAACATCCCTGCTTCTCTGGCACCAAATTCTGTGCTGCTATTCTGTCACTACTGAGACAAAATACCCAGCACCCAAAGTTAAAGGAAAGTTTATTTAACTACAGCTTGTGGATGTTTTAGTCTCTTAACCAGCAAAGTCCAAGGCAGTGTGACATGGCACAGAGCAACAATTCAGGGCTACAGAAGATAGCAGATGCAGCAAAGCTGGAGAGCAGTCCCCTTCTCCCTTAACATTGTAAGCAGGCTGTTGGTAGTGTAGCACTCATACTGTTTCTTTCTTACATGGACTCAGGTGTTTACAAAGTGACAACCCTGACTCCCTGCTGAGTCAGTTAAGCTTCTGAACTCAGATTGACACAATGTGTCAGCCATTACACTTGCTCACGGTACTGTTTTTATTTTGTTCAAAATCCACTGCTGCATTAGGAAAGATTCAAGGAAGTTGAATGCCCCATAGTGGGACATCGTCTGGCTGGTTTGTTGGTCTTCTGGTACAAAGAAGTTTTATGAGGAGCTAGAAACTTGGATGCTACCCAGACCCACTGGAAGCTGTCGCTGGTACAGGCCTTCTAGACTGACATTTCTCAAGGCCCACAAGGCTTACTAGCTATCACAGAATCAAATGGATCTGTGGTCAGATATACTTGGGAAATGCAGGAGTGGATAAACAAGTTTCTTAGTTCACTTTTTTTTTTTTTTGAGGGAGTCTTTTTTTGTTTCATTGTGTTTGCTTTGGGGACCTTCTTAAGAACCTTTTATGTGCTGCTTTACATCCAGAATGACAGACAGTATCTCATTGGACTGTAGAGCTTCATTAGACTGCTCTTCCAGCCACACTTCTAGAAACCTCCTTAAGAGCAGTGAGCCTCAGACATGAGTGTGTGTGCATTGCAGTCACCTTGAGGGCTTTTTAAAGTGTAGGTGATGGGTCAAGGATAGAGTTCAGTGGCATGGTGCCTGCCTGGCAAGTGCAAGTTCTGGAGTACAATTCTAGATAGATGATAGACAGACAGAGTCCAATTCCTGGAATGTTAGATAGATAGATAGATGGATGGATGGATGGATGGATGGATGGATGGATGGATGGATGGATGGATAGATGGATGGATGGATGGATTTGAGGCAGGGGAACTACAGCTTTGGGGCTAGCTTGAGCAATTTTCCAAAACCCTGTCCCAAAATACAATATCTTTAAAGAACTGAGGTTGTAGCTCAGTGCAAAGGCCCTGTGTTCAGTCCTCAGTGCCACATGAAATAAAGCAAACAAGGCCGCACCACTAGAGTTTCTCCATTTGTAACACATCCCTTGGTGGTCCAGGGACCACTGTTTAAAAACCACTGTTGTGAACTTAGCTCTTCAGGAGGAAAGAAATTGGCCAAACCAAGGGATGTTTCCATATCTATAAATAGAGGAGAATGAAAATGATTTTTGTGACTATTTTGTCTGGTGTTCCACTTTATTTTTTATCTCAGTCACTTTTTCTGGGTGTTTCTTTTAGTGTCTTCTACTCCTGTGCAACTTGCTGCCACATAGAAGAGGTTAGTAGGGCCCTGGGTGGCCAAACCTCACTGACAGTACTGTGAGGACTCTTCCCACGCTCTTCCACAGGGTTCACACATTGTTCATAGTCCATGAAGTGCTGGCCGTGGTCTCGCATAGGCCTCATCACATTCAATATTGATTACATCTGTATTATGTTCTAACATTGACTTTGGAACTCCCTACAATTATGTGTGGGGTTTGTGAGTGTGAGTCTGAGTTTGCATGGAATGCTGTCAGGGATGCCAGCCCTTCCTGTTCCAGGGTTGGAGCGAGTGGGTATGACCCCCCTTGATCTGTCTGTGGGGAGAAGCATCACTCCAAGAGACTGGGGCAAGCTGCTGTTTTCTGGAGCATTAATGCCACATCTACAGCAGGTCCTGGGGGAGCAAGAGTGACCTGGAGCCCCAGACCACAGCAGAACAAGCAGCCTGATGGGAATAAGGGTGAATCCTCTCCTGCACCAACTTCTGTGAGCACAAAACAGCCACCTGCTGTGGGCTCCACCTGGGAACTAACTGCCTACCCGCATTCCATGCAGACAGGAGGAGCTGCAGTCTGAGCCAGACAGCTACCGCCCTCTGCTGGAAGGCAGGTGCAGTGGGCCATGGTGCTAGAAGAGCAGGCCTGGCATCTGGGGTGCCTCAGAAAGAGCCTACGCTCTGATTCGTGGGGCACAAGAGTAATGAGTTTTAGGGCCCTTCTTTGCCCTGCTGCCACTATGTCCACCCACTGTGAGAGTCACTGGCCTGCTTCCTCACTGGCATCCTCCACCCGAGCTCAGCTGAGCACAATTTAACCTGGACCCCCACCGCCTGGATCAGCCACCTTGTCACCTGGGATACCCCAAGGACAGGCATGTGTGCCACTAAGAGAATGAATGCCAGGGCTGCGGGAAGGTGGAGAGGCCACAGAGAGGTGGGTGGGGAGGCCAGGGCTTCCGTCTCCAGGCACCATCACAGCCCAGGCCCTGCCGTCCGCCTTCGGTTCTCCCCCTCAGCCACCCTACCCCGGGCCACACAGCTGCCCGCACTGCACTCCACACTGACCCGGCCCCTCTACTGTGTGTCGGCCCCCAGCCCCCTGCCCGCCGGGGGCCCTGCACCCCCAGCCCGTCCTTTCCTACCTGTCTCAAGAAGGCAGCTCCAACTCTGCTCTTTGCTTAGTGAGCAAGTGGATTCCGATGCACAAAGCCGTAAGCCGTGGGTAGGTACGCCGTTTTTTCTTCTCTTCTTTGCACCCCTTACTCCTGCCCCTCTCCTTGTCTCCATACCCCTGTCCAAGATTCCCAGCCCCCTTGGCTTGTTTCCTTTGACCTCTATGTTTTTCTAAATTCTCAAGAAATGAGTTTTCAGTCCGTCTGTTGGGAAGCTTCTGATCCTTCAACTCCTGAATTGTTGGGGTGCTGAGCACAGCTGACCCTTTATGAGGAGCCCCTGGGGCCTCCTGCAGCTCGGCTTTGCCCCTACCAGGACAGGGCCACTTCCTGTGCCCCAGCCAAGCCTCACCCACAGTGGCCTGAGGGACTCTGCCATGGATTTCTGGCGTCAGAAGAGAAGCTCAAGGTGCACTGTGAAATCATGTGTCCCACATTAGGCAGAGACCTCTGTTCTAGGGTGGTCTAGGCGTGGAGTCCCACTGTTCTCCCCTACTGACAGCCTGAGGGATACAGTACAAATGCTCTGAGAAGGCCTGGGACAGAAAAGAACATTCCAGTAACTTCATATGCAGATCAGGGTTGGTCAGAGACATTGTAGCTTCTTTTCCAGGCCCAATTTCTAGGCATCCCAGCTTTGAGTCAGCTTAATTTTTATTCCAGGCCTGATGCCACAGTGCTCTGTGACCATGGCCATTCAGAATACCCAGATCCCAACTGGATTTCCCATCTGTAAATCAGAAGGTGAGGGGACAGGTTCTCATTAGTCCTCAGAGCTCCTACAGCCAACAGAGCTGCCTCACGGGCCTTTAGCCCCATTGGGTCCCTTTTTAGCCAGAATAACTCCTGTCGCATCTCAGTGCTTTGGAAGTCTGAATAAGGCTTTCACCTGCCCCACCAGGGGAGGTGGCATTCCTCTTGGGGTCCTCTAGCCCTCACTATTGAAGATGTTCCCTTCTCTGCTCCCAGCAGTGCGTTCTGTATTCCCTCCCACAGTCCCGGGGAGGCAGACCCTTCACAGTGCTGGAAACAGGCAGTGTTAAACAAGTATCTGTTACCTGTGTCCAACGCCTTTCAGGGAAAACTGAGATTGTTAATAGGTAGAAGTTTGTCAAAAAGAGCAAATGCTTGCCCTTTTGTTTTTCACATTTTCCTTGGCATAGGACCCAGAACATTCTGCCAAGTGGACAAAGTATCATTCAACTCGTTTGTGTTGGGGTCGGCCTTTTTAGAAGCCTAGTGGGAGAGATGGGGCTTGTCTCCACCACCCCCCAAAGACTTTTTGCCCAAGGCTGTAGGGTGCCCCTCCCAGCAGACTGAGTAGGGGAACTTAGGTAGCCATCAACCCTCAGCGCCAGGAAGCCAGAGCCCTTTTTCTGAAGGAGTAAGGTTTAACCAGGCCTTGTGGTCAAAGAGGTCATAAACTACTGGTTTCTTGTCAAAGCAGATGAATATTTCCACATCTTGCCTAGAAAGCTATGAGGCAGCCCCTTGCCTGCCTAGGCTTTTTCAAGTGGTATGGAAAATGCAGTGTGCCTCAGACAGCTATTCACTGAACAGGCTGGGGTGCCCTGGAGCTGGCAGAACCTCCTGCCCCTCCAAAGAGATGCTGCCCTGGGGCCTTGTGAGAGTGCTCCCAGGATGCCACTCTGGCAGTGTGACAGGCACCACCAGGGGGCGCTGAGTTCTGTAAGGAGAGCGTGGCTGCTCATGGCGTCTCCCATGTGTCTTTGCAGATGCGCTGGCTCCCTCCCTCCGAGGCTACTTCTCAGGGCTGGAAGTCCCGTCAGTTCTGCTGAATGCTGTGTGAGTACTGTAAAGCACCCCTGGGCTAGCCCTAGCCCAGCCCTTTCCCTCTGCACTCCTTTTGCCTGTCTCTGAGAAGAGCTCCTAGGTGATTGTGCATCTTTTCCAGGAGGACGTTTCTCGCTAGGATGGGGAAAGAATGCTGTGCTTAGTCTAACTTCCAGTGTAGATTTGTGTCTAAAGGAGATGCAGTTAGTGTGTTTCTATACAAAAGCGTTTTAAAATTCCATGACACAAAATTGTGGTTTCCTGCTCTCACATCAAGCACAAACCTCCTTCAAGTTGCGGGCCTAAGTTACTCACTGGAACACCTAGTTTGTGTATGGAAGGTGTTGTGCTATTCCCAGTAGGCTTCCCTTAAGATTTTTTTATCTTAAAGGAAACAATATCCTAAATTGGCGTTTGTGCCATTTTAGGCCTAACTTTAAATAACTATTAAATTACGTTTTCTTTTAAATGTAGAGTTACTTCAAAATTGCCACACCTCCTGTAGTGCGGTATGCTGATTGGTGCCAGTGTTCTGAATCATCATCTGGGGTACAGTGAAGTTGTCCCCTATCCTGGTCTCCTCAGCTCCCTCAGGTTACACCACCCCTCCCAGAACAGGGAGAAAACTGCTCAGAGGGCAGAACCAGACCCGCATCTATCCTGTTAGAAATGCTATAGAGGATGGCAGGAGTTGTGGAATAATAGGTCTGAATAAAATAATATTTCTTCATCCTCATCAGTGCCGAGTCCGGCTGGATTCCGGGAGGCCACATCTGAGGGCTTCCTGGGAAGCATGGCTGGAGGCAGTGTTGGGCTGGCTTTGCGCAACACAGTGCCTCTTACCAAGAAGGAAGTGACATCAAATGGGATTTGTTTTTCCGTAGTAAGGACTGAACTCAGGACCTTTGGATTAAGCTAAACCTCTAGTCCTTTTTATTTACTTTGAGACAGAATTTTGCCAAGATGCTGAGTTGTCCAGGCTCTCTGGAGTCCTGAGGTTTATTTTTGTCAAGCAAGTTGCCTTTGAAACTTAAGTCTAAATCAGTCATTGAGGTCACCACCTTCAGGCCGACTGCAGCTCTGTCTGGGGTGCCTTTGTTGACCAGCAGGAACTAACCAAATAAGGCCAGAGGTACAGGAGAGAGGTAGGTGGCTTCTTTCAGTAATGGTGAGTACTTAGGGACATAAAATGAGGAGAATTCCTTCAGTGTGGCAGTCTTAGGTGGAGAAGCTGGCAAAGGAAGGCAGCTGTCAGTAAGCCAGAGGCATGGGTTCTAGTCAGAAAAGTCCTGGGCTGCATGTCCACTGGCTTGTCCAGTGCTTTTCCAAATCATTATTCTCCACAGGCCTGTCAGGACAGTCATCATCCAGAGAGTGTCTAGCCACAGTAACAGCTACCAACACAGACTTGGCAATGGCTCCCTATAGACTTACAGTTTATAAGAACCCTGCAAGATCAAGATCATTATGTATAATGTCTTCTGGACATGAGGCATTTGTTCTGAGCTAAACCTAGGCCCTGACCAGCCTCCTTTCCCAAGTTCTGAGAGAGTTGAAGAGGAGAGGTGGTCAAGAAGGAGCATTACTGTAGCCCATTGCTTCTGGAACCCACGTTAGACCAGCTGGGTCTTATCTCTTGGATTAAGTCCTTTCCAAGATGGCTGATAAGTCAAGCTGGGTAACATTAGAAAATGTAAGTTAGAATTGGAAATATTGATGCTCAAGGGCTAAACATCTCAGGCCAAGATGGGTCTGTGAAAAAGGCCACATGGAAGGAGGTGCTACCATGGCCCTGGTAACTGCCTCTGTGTCACTGAAGGGGTCTTTCTGGCCTTCTTCCTAGATTCAACCCCCTACCCCCATGAGAGGTGGCAGCAGAACAGAAGGTGGGGGCAGGAGTCTCGTGTGGGACATGGCTGTCCTATGTGATGAGCATCAGGTGCCCACCAAACCTGAGCAGCCTGGGCCTGCTCTCCCAGAGGCCCCAGTGTGACTTCTTAGTGCTAAAGAGAAATCTGTAACTAGAAATGTAAACTAAAGTAGTTGTTCACTCTTAAAATAGACATGTGTTGTGTCTGTGTGCCAGATATAAACATGAGGAAACCCAGGCCCGTGTACCCCAAGGGGCTCCAGTTCTCATGGAGGAGAACTGGGAGCTCAATACATAGATACAGGAAGTGCCTGCTCGGGGGCTCCAGGTCACCTGCTGGGATGTGCCCTGCTGCTGGCCTGAGGACTACCTCCGAGGAGGGCCTGCAGACGACTGCTCCAGGGCTGTGTTTGTGTGGCTGTGGACCTTGTCCACGTGCCATGCATGCCCCCTAGGTTTAATGGTGACCCAGCCAGGTAGCAGGAAGTGCCTGGAAATGCCAGTTTCCCAAATCTGATGAGAATGGGGGAGCAGAGGCATCCTTTTTTGTCCCTTCTCACAGGTTTTGCGAGTCACAGTTACATGCTTTTTAACAGGGAAGGAGTTGGTGGGTGTGGGAGACTATTCTAAGAGGTCTCCTTGGCCTCAGACCAGGCCCACAGCATAGAAATTACAAGCACATGTCATTACAGCCTCACCAAGGCAGAAAAGGAAATAGCCAGGAATAACATGGCTGCAATTGGAAGCGGCCTCACTTCCTTGGCTGTGAGCACCAACACTGTGAGCACAGCATTGTGCTACCCCAAGGACCATGTGTAGAGATGCTTTATAGGGAGGGAGGTACTGGTTCTTCATGTGGGCCCAGATAGCTGCTACGGTTCCTGCCATCACCGCTGCACTCCCAGGGTTGTGCTTTTAACTGCAGTGGACTAGAAACCAGAGCAGGTTTTGTGGCTGGCTGCCGTTTCCCTTCTGTTAATCAGGTCTCTGTCAAACGTGAAGTTATAAGGCAGTAGATGTTCAGTGAACAGCTATGGTATAAAGACAGGGATATGGGTGATAATAGACAGTAGTTGGGATAGTGGTAAGTGTTAGGGAAAGGGGAGGCCCCTAGAGTAGGTATGACTAGGGTGGGGACAGGCTGACCAGAGTCGCCTCACTTTGCAGACTGCATCGTGCTTTCCTGGAACACGCCCACTTGGCCGCAAACGTTTGGAGAGTGATTAGACAGCCCTCACCTTTCCTGAGCAAAAGCAGCTGGCCCTGAGATGCAGCTGACTGATATGGGGTAGCTTCGGGGAGTCCCTACCCTGGGGTGACTCACAGGTGGCAGCATCCCTTCCGTGGGAGGCAGGGCCTTGCCTGGGTGGCTGCTCTGAGCCAGGGTCTCATGTGGCTCAGTGGGTTGAGCCATGTCCTATTGGTTGGCAGTATGGCTCCCAGGCCTTCATGGCCATAACTGTTCGGGTGACAGCTGGTAGTTGTTCTGCTCCCCGGCCTTGGGCAGCTACTCATGCAGGAGCTGCAACCCTGCCTGCTCCCTTTCTGAGTCTGGCTATTTGTCCCTGATGGAAGTTCAGAGAGTGGCCACATGTGAGACCAGGGCATCCGTCAAGTTTCAGGGTTCCTTCCACAGCTCAGGTCTGGCCACGCCTGGAGCCTCTGCCTGTCCCTTGTGAGCTCGCAGGCTGTGGGCACATATTGGGTTGTTTGGGCTTCTGGAGTCCTCTCCCCGGGGTTAGTGAAAGGGTGTGGCTTGCACCAGCCCTTGCCCCAGGGAGCCCGGCCCCAGCACACACAGCCGTGACATGTATCCTAACAGGGCAGAGCTCACTGACAAACCCCAAGCAGGCAGAGATAATGCTGGGTGGCCGTCCTGCTTAGCTTAACATAGGCCAAGAGGACTCTGGGGTCACTGTGGCTTCTTCAGCAACAGGTAGCCCCAGTAGCTGTCATCCCAGGACTCAGGAGACTGAGGCAGGAGAATCACTGAGTTTGAGGCCAGCCTGGGCTACATAGCAGTGTCCAGTATCAAAAAAAAATGGGGGGGGTGTGTACTTTGGAAAGCGTTATTCATCTTTCAGTGTGTTTGTAGTGAAATTTGGGGGGGAATTTTGCCTTAATTCTGAGAAGAAAGAGGTCCTAGGAAGGCAGGCTCCTTCAGGCTCCCCTAACTCCAGGGGTGCCCAGGGAGTCAGCAGCCTGGTGCCTGCTGAGCCAGTGAGACATCTGAGGAGCTCAGGGAGCTGGTGGCAGAGCTCACACCTTCTGGGAGGAAACGGCACGGTGCAGCAGCCTCCCTCACTGCAGAACAAACACTGCTGGCCGCGGAGACAACTTGAGAAATGTGCTAGGGAACAGAGTCATCACGTCCACGTGCAGAGAGCTAGGCTTCTTCCACTGGTGTCGGATTTTGTGGAAAGCAGTGGGCCTCTGGGAGTACTGATGGTGACCTCCGTCAGTGTCTGTGCCTTCATAGTTCACAGGGCTCACACCCCAGGGCAGTGGTGGCAGATGTGTGGCAGGTGTGCTCCAGTGGGTCGGTGACCAAGTGTCTGAGCTGTTCCGTCCAAATTAGAACGCACCGCTCCGGCTTCTTTGCAGTGCTGGCACCTTGTGACGAGTAGCTGGGCTCTGCGTTGCAGTTTGGGCGCTGAGCCTTTAAAGGGTTCGCCATCACTGCCGGAGGGAATCCCAGGGAATGTTCGCAAGTGCTGTTTTTTTACTTCAGTTTTCTAGGAGCTGTTTGGAGTAAAATTTAGTCACTGGTGCATGTGACAACACAAGGTTCTCCTGTGGCCTTGGGCTGTCCAAGGCTGTTGTGGCTCATTCTGAGTCTTCCTACTGGGGCTTCAGGTTCTGCCCTTCAGCTTGAGAGAGGGGCTTTTGGGTGTCATTCAGGTCTCTTCAGTCCTTGGGAGTTGACTGTGATCACAGAGCCGTTCCCTTGGGGTGGCCCTCAGCAGAGGAGACGGTACAGCATACTTCTCAGAATGCCCTTCCACCCCAGCCCGAGAGCCACCTCTGTTCCACCAAATCTCGAGGTCCTCTTCCTACCTAAGTGTCTCACTGCTGCTCTTGTAAAGTCATTCTGAAGAGGTAGCTTGTCCTGAGCTCAGTGTCAAGTGCTTCTTTGGTCCCTTGGTCTGGGGCACTCTGCCTCCAGACCAGCTGGCGGTCAAGATGCAGGGCCACCAAGCCAGAGACCCACGGGGCAGTTGCTGGGCACAGGTAACTGTTGCTCTCTCTGTCCAGGTCCTAGGTGTGTGATGGCGGCTGCAATCTGTCTTGTGGGTTTTAATGCGCTCTTCGCTGTGGTGACTTTTCTCCAGCTGTTCTTCAAAACTGGAGCGTGCTGGTGAGTTCCAAAGGGAGGGAGGCACCAGTCAGTGTGGGAAGGCACGTGCCCAGTCTGGGCTCGCCTGCCCAGTGCTTCTGCTGGGAGGTCCTGTGTCCACTGCAGAGCCCACTGAGGGGAGGCCATCCAGGGTGGCCCACGGAGGAGGCTGGTAGCATACCCAGATCTGGTTGTCCAGTAGCATACAAACTGAAGTGCCCTAAGGGAATTCTGCTGACAAAAGAGGCCTTTTCCCTTTTGGCTGCAAACCTCTTTTAGAAATCCAGCACTGTTGGAAATGTGTTGTATCCCCGTCCCCTAATCCATCTGGTCATACTGAGTACAGCCCTTTCATAACTCGAACATTTTTATGTTTTCTGTAATAGGATAATTATTCATGGGTATGGCTGGATTTTACAGCATTCTCAAAAGAATTCCTCTGTACTGGGCTTTGTCAGTAGTGATTCTAGTGATATTTCAGTTGGTATCAGCTGTCACTCTCCAGTTTGGAGTCTTAATTAATTACAAGGTGTGTTCTCAGAGGTGACCTGTCTGCCAGGTACCAAGAGAGGGGCTTCTGGGTGTCTTTGGAAAGCTTAGCTTAGGAAAATAGAAATATGGGCCTGCAGACAATGGTTTATGTCTCAGCCCAAATTAGGTGGCAAATTTTCATCCCTACAAAGGGCCTGTAAAAAAATTTAAAAGATGAGTCAGAAGGAGGGCAGAATTCCTGCTAAGGACAGAAGACCAGGCATGCTGGCCAAGGAGGTGTCACACATTTTGGGGCTTAAGCAGTTCATGCTCAGAACAGTGTGTGTCAGCACTTGTCCAGAAACACGCCTCCAGGGTGTGCTGTGGTTCCACCTGGGCAGCTTTGTGGATAGATTTGCGCCACCTGCTCTTCAGGGTCTTCCCAGTGCCACCTGCTCATGCTGACGCGATTCAGTACTAACAAGCAGCACCTGTCCACAGCACGGAGCACAGCTGGGGTTTAGCCCACTGTTCCATGGCCTTTTAGATTTTTCTTTTGTCATGGTTCTTAACAGTAGTGCTCATAATAGTCATGCTGGTAATACATGGAGTTCAACTTTTAAAAAGAGACTTGTTTTATTTCCTCTCCTCTGGGGAAATTTAAAGACAAATTATAAGTCACCCTTCCAATTTTTGAAAGCAGGTTAGACATGATTTTTTGTAATGTAGTAAAGCAGTCACCTGTAAAGCAGGAGCCCAGTCCAACCAGCAAGAAGTGGGGATTTCCTGGACAGACACCTGAAAGGCAGGCCTAGTGCCGAGGTAGAAAGGGGCCGTTTGGGATTTGCGGGGGATGTTCTGTGTGAGGAAGGGCCCTGGCACTGGCCATGCCAGCCCTGACTACAAGTGAGTTAAGAGTAGGTTGTTCCCAGTCACACTGCTTCTGCAGGCCAGATGGACCTGGCCAGGCGCGGAAAGCCATGTCCACCCCCAGTGTGTAGGCCTCTGTGAGCTGGGGCAGGCCTAGATCGTGCATCTGTGGAGTAGGCTGGAATTACTAACTACAGAAAATTCTTGCCCTAGACACCCTATATAGGTGTGAACTTTGAACATTTAAAAAACGTTTTTAATTAAAATTATCAATACTTGGGCCAGGGAGATAGCTGAGTGGAATAATTGCTGCCTGGCTAGTGTAAGATCCTAAGTTTGATCTCCAGTACCAAAAAGTAAAATAATCAATACTTGATTTTAAAAAAAAAAAAATCGGGGCCGGCGAGATGGTTCAGTGGTCTAAAGCGCCTGCTTGGGAGGGCTCAGGCAACTGCGGGGACTGTGGTTCGATCCCCGGCACCACATGCTGCGCCAGCCCCACCACCAGGGCAGGCTGAGCCAGCCACAAAATGAATAAATAAAGAAACAAACAAACACAACAAGCAAACAAATAAATAAATAAAATTAAAAAAAAAAAAATCAAGCAGATAGGTGTAAAAACTAAGTCACTCATTAGCTACAAATTCTTGTCATATGATGTCCCATACTGGACAGAGTGCTTATCTGACCTTTGGTAAAAATGAGTGCATGTTTGAGTGTGGGGAAAATCCCTGGTAAATAGGTCACACAGAGAAGCAAGGAGGCACGCAGTCTCCTTCATGCTGGGAGCAGCAGGCCTCGGCATCTGGACAGATTCTTCTAATCCACCTAGAGCTCCCAGGACAGAGCAGCCCCTGGTCTTTGCCAGCCCCCAAGTACTGAGTGCCACTCGGTGATCTTGACCTCAAAGCTGAGGATAAGGCTTAGACTCTCACAATACTAAGGCATCAGGGGACATCCTCCCAGGACAGTTGCAACCTAAGGAGGATGTATTTATATACGTCCTTATGCCCCACCGTGACTGACCTGCAACCTGGGGAAAGGCTCTGCAAGTCGGTGCCACCTCAGCCTGACCCTCTTACCCCGGCCCTGGTGCTTCATGTTCCCAGATGGCTCTGACGTCTGTTGAAAATGGCCCTGTAATACATTCCAAGGTTTGAACTCCGCTCCTAGCTGAACCTCTTCCTTGTTTACAGGGACTGAAATAGCCACATTCTGACCTTCTGTTCTGTCTGGGAACATTGATAGCAATGTGGATACATTCTTTTCCCATGTGAGAATTACATCTACACAGCACAGTTCTGGAAACTAGAAGCTACACTCTCGTGCGCAGTCTTCTCCCTTCCCTTCCAGAGCCCCCACTTCTAGTCAGCCAATTGTCTTGTATTCTTGCACAGACAGAGAAAAAGGAATGGTACAGTATGGCCGGGGTGGGTACCTTACCGCAGACCCCACTGGGCAGAGCTCCCAGCACAGGGGCTCAGATGCACAGAACCTGGGACAGTCCCACCAGGCATGGCTCCTGGCTCAGGCCCGTTTCTTGCTCTCTGTCCTTCCCAGAACCCCAGTATCTGGATGCTTTCCCTGTAAGTGATTATGACTGGGACTGAGGAAGGCAGGAGACAGTCTTAGGCAAGTAATTCAAGGGGCCCTAGGAGGAGCCCTGCAGGCATAGGAAAGCCATCTGAAGGGTAGACTCCTTGTGTAAATAGCCTGCCAGGATGGATGAATTGGGGAGCCACTGGGGAGAAGGAGAGAGGTGTGGAGGAGCTGGTACCACCTGGTGTCCTGTGTAGAGTGGTTGAAGATGCAGAGGAGAAGCCCAAGGTGGCGGCTGAGGCAGTGACAGCCTGGGCGCTGAGAGAGACTCAGAGCCAGGAAGCAACAAGGTGCTGAGTATAGGTTTCCGAAGCAATGTCCTGGAGGAACCTGAGAGAACAGAGAAAGCAGTGTAATGTCCACATTGCTGTGGATTCAGGAGCACTTGCCCAAAGACTGGGGCTGTCCAGAATAGAAAGCAGGAGACCTGGCAGCAGGCACCTGCCAGGCACAGCCAGGGCTGGGAGAGACAGTGGGGATTCTTCCCCCTCAACTGGACGGCCCAGCCAGTGGGTAGGATTGCTGCCATGAGAGTCTCTTCATTCCTGTGGTCCCTGAAAGCAGCAGGACAGCTCTGTGTGCAGGCTCTTGGTCTTGATGTCATGTCCCCACATCCAGGCAAGGACTGCCAAGTGCCAGCCTGTGAATCACTGCACTCTTCACAAAGGCCTTCTTGGCTTCCACACAGACAGCTTGGGCCGCTGGCGCACGGTCAAGTTCAAAATTGAGATTGGAATTTGGTGGAAGAAGAAGTTGGCCTTTTATCGGTCTCTGAAGCTAGGCTTACTCCACCGTGACATGCTCTCCCACAGGGAGAGAGTGGACTGGTGCCTCTCATTCCGTAAGAACCCCGAGAACCAGTGTCCTTGAGCAGATAAAGGGCACAAGTGAGAACGAACCAAGCAAACTCGAGGGCTCATGTCTGAGACTGACGTCTCAGCGCTCTAACTCCAGGCCCTGGCCCTGGCCCTGGCCCCTTCTCCTGCCTATGCAGGGCTGCCCTATGTGACACATAGACTGCGGCACCTGCCCTTCCAGATTGAAAGCAGATGTAGAAGAAAACATGGGTACTTTCAAAAGGGGTCCTGCTGCTGGCGCCTGTCTTGGAGCAGAATTGGGCTGCTGACTTTTCATCACACAGTATGTACTAGGTGGAGACTGAAACCTGCTCTGTGCTGGGCAGTTGGGGGAGGTAAAGGAACCAGAAAATGAGATTTTCCTGAAGGAGCTTAGCTCCTTGTTCACTTGTTCTCCCCTGATGGATCCTAGTTCTGCTGAGAAAGCAAAGGGAAAAAATGGAAGTGTGCTCAAGTCCCTGATGGAGAACTAGGCATTTCCAAATTGGAGGCCTCTCTGGTTTGACCTTTCTCATAGGAAGCAGCTGAGTTGGTGTGTTGAGATGAAGTCTGTATTTTAAACCTGGAGATAAGTGCTAGCCTAACAGCACAGCGAAACTTCTGGGTATCCAGATTTCCCCTCCAGAAAGCTTGGCCTGAGGGACACCCCCATGATCTATGGTAATAATGGGCTTTAAAGCTCATGACCCACGGTGATTTCTCACCTTATGAGCTGTCATTTAAAGACTAGGATGTGAAAAAATACTGAGTAAAATCTGAGGTCCTGAGGCAGCCAGCACCACACAAATGAAGTGAGCATAGGCACATCTCCAAGACTGCCCATTAGCTGTGCTCACCTCAGTATTTACCTTCACTTCAAATTTACTGCTAAACACAAACTTTCCAAATAAGTTTGCCTTAAAATAGTAATAATGTAAACCACCAACGTTCCATCACAGCCTTTTCCCCACATGCAAGCAGTCAGTTCCCTGGAGGAAGCTGCGCCACGTGCTGATTTGCTTCTGCGCACACCTTTCCTCTAACCACAAGTGAGTCGGACATGGTGAAACCAAAGCTGGGAGTAAGGGAAAGGGAAAGTAAAATTAGTAAGAGAACAGGAGTATTCGATGTATTCTTGTCATAAATTAGATATACCCAAAGTTAACAGAGATATGTTTAAAACTCCAGCATCAGGGTTAGGGGTGTACCTCAGTGCTAGAGCACCAGCCAGCATACACAAGGTCCTGGGTTCAGTTCTCAAAACTGCAAAAAGAAAAATGGAAGAAAACTTGGGACCAATCCCAAATAAATGCAAGTCAAAGGACTAATGACTGAAGGCCCCTTTTTCTGCTGTAGAGCAAGCAAACATGACTATTGTCTTGAGGTTTCAGGCAAGTGTGTCAGATAAGATAATAGCAGTTAAACACATGCTGACCATGGATCTCCGTAAGGTGAGGCCCTTGGTATTCTTGGTCTTGTGGTCTTCGTTGGCAGTCCGTGAATGTTTGCTCCGCACACATGGAATCACTAGCCATCTGTCAGTGGGCTTGTCACCTTGGCAGTAAGAGAAATTATATGCAGCTTTGCAGTCTATTCTCCCAATGTGTTCTTTCTGTTTCAGGATTAAAAAAACCTCGGCCAGCTCTGATCCCTTCAAGACTTTGCCACAGCCTCTATCACACATCTGTTTTTCTCAAAGAAAAAATATAATAAAAATGTTTTACTCTTTTACACTGTGTAATTGTAAGAAATAGTGTGTTATTTGTGAATGCATGGTCTGACATACATTTCTAATACATTTAGAGATATTTTCAAGCAAAACATAGAAAACAATAAAACCAACAAATGAGTATTTTTATACCAAACATTTTAAGTATGACAGGATGATTCTTAACACTGGGTTGGTCCACATTTGTGTTTTGACTTTTGAATGCTTGTAATTAAAAAATATTTTTTTCCTTTTAAAATAAGTTGCATGTTTGAGGCATGTTTTTAAATAGTATCAGCTTTAAGAACAGTGTTGTGAATGTACTGAATCTGTTTGCCTGGCCAGAGTCCAGCGTACGTACATGATGTGGTAGGGTTAGAACTGTCCTCCCGTCTTGGTTCCCATAGGATACCCCTGCAAGACAATCCAGGCTTCCAGGAGCTTCTGCCTAGCGGCATATTCACAACTGGGCAGAGAACTCTTTGGTCACAGTTCCTGACCAAAAAGTGACATTAGCCGGCCCTGGTGCCTCCAGCTATGACTATATATATAAACTGTGTGCCAAATGTTTGTTTCTGCGGTCTGTGTTCATCTTCTGACAGCACGTGCCATGTCACGCCCTGATGCGTCCCTCACTCACCTCCGTAAGCCATCCGCATCCTAGTAGGTGGAACCACAGAGTTGGCTCAAGCGTGAGCGCACCTTGCGTGGAGCCAGCCTTTCCCTGAGGGGTCAGCATCACCTGGCCCACTCGGTTGCAGCGGCCAGCGCACATATCGCAAGTGATTTTGCGAACAATTGGTCAAACTAAGTTTAATGTTCCAAAGTTTTGGTGACACCATGCCAAACAGACATCTGTCACATGCTCTTGAATCTGGTGTGCTCACGGTGAGGCTACCTTCAGCACAGGTACAGGAGGAGTCGATGATGTAACCAAAGACCATGTGCAATCAATACTGTTGTTCTTGCTTCAAAACTTCTTCACAGCCAGTCAGTCCTGTGTTTTGAGTTGATACATTTCCAGAGTCTGACAGCCTAGCCTCTTTCGCCCTTCCCTTGTACAAGAGTCGTGTAAAATTAATGGACCTAAGAATTTGCATTGACTGATACAGCTAGGTGTGATCACACTCTTACTGATATGCTCACATGTTGAAAAATGTTTTAATGATTATATGGTTTGAGGTTTACTGTTTTTTATTAGAAGTTTTTAAAGGTGATTTAAAAAGATAAGCCTGGAGTGACCATTACATTATGAGGAAAGAGGGACAGCATCCGTTTGGGGACACTCCTTCAAGGACCTGTTTTGCCCTCAGTACTGGCTGGCTCTTAAAGACTTCTGTAACTTGCTTCTGAGGAAACAGGGCCACTTCATGGGCAATTATGCTTTTATAAACTGTTTAAAGGTACTTTTCTATTGTCATTTTTTAAAAATAAAGTGTTTATTCCAGCTGTCAGACCATTGCTTGGCAAGTTCTTTTCCGTAAAATTAACAATATGTGTGGGCTGGGCATGTAGCTCTAGGGCGCACCCCTTCCATGGCAAGCACAAAGTCCTGCGTTCAATTCCCAGTACACCCCATACACGTACATGCAAAATCTACTATATGTATCCTACATGGTAAACTGAGGACCAGAGATTTCCTTCCATTTTTAGGTTTTGGTAGAGCTTAGCACTGGCTGTTGAGCCACATGAGATAACAGGGATTGGAGGGCTAGGATGAGGTCTGTATTTGTTCCCTACACCAGGTGGCCACTAAGGGACTCATGGTAGATCCACACGCCTTTCTGAGGGGCCTTTCACTGAAGTGGGCTGACTACAATCCATCCACCTTACCTACAAAACTTGAGCTCAAGATTATTCCAATTCTGTGAAAATGTTACTGCTTTCTGGTGATTTAACCAAAATAGGTTTTACACACACTATATTATTTAACTCCAAGTTAGGGTAACAACCACTGGTGCCTGGTAGTGCTCTCTAAGCTCTGTGATGAGCATCTCACTTCCCTCATCCAGACTACCCATCAAACACAAGAAACAGTCACTGCCTTCTAACCACCACCCCCCAGCTCCTGAACAACTGGAAGGAACTGATAATCTTCTAGAGACAGCACTGATCTCTGAAGTAGACTTGCTGGTGTGATTTTGCCCTCAGCCCATCTGTAACGTTCCAAATCAGAAGCCCTGGAGATTGTCACAGACAGAGCTCAAGAAGTGAGGGCAGTTGGCCCTTGAGATGTGCCACTGCCTCAGGCCACCCCAACCCATCAATCACAGCTGCACAGTCATTTCCACATGACTTTCCATGAGGGGCCTGGGGATGGACCAGTGCCTCATCACAGAGCTGATGGCTGTCATGTGCAAGTCAAAGACTAGGAGGTATTTACCAATTCAATAAGAAACCCAGACACTTTCCTGCTGGTGCACAAACTTCATTACAGTCCTAGAAATTCTTTTCTGTCACTCTAATGAGCAGGAATGATTGCAGTGGCTTGAAATGAGAAACTCAGGACAGAAAAAAGGCAGGTCTGTTTGTCCTTACTCCCTTATGAAAAGTTTTAATTTGTTGGGTATGGGTCCAGAAAGTACAATTGTAATATTCTTTCACTACCCAATTAATTTTTGTGAACAATACTAGTTATAGAACATCTGACATTAATATGCCTTCTACCTCTGATACAAATGAAATTTGCAAGTAAAAGAAGTTTCAGATTCGCTGCATGTAGTACTTGCATGTCCCATCTTCAGGCACCAGCCTGCCATCATTACTGCCCTATCCCGACCTTACCACCCTCTAGCATCCTGAGCTGTGTAGCAGAAGCACTGCTAAGAATAATGGAGGCACACGGGTGTGGTGGCTCATGCTTATAATCCCAGCATTGAGAGGCTGAAATGGGAGGGTCACAAGTTTGAACCCAGCTTCAGCAACTTAGCAATTATAATTTAAAAAGAGGAGTGTGTCTCAGTGTGAAAGTCCCAAGTTCAGTCCCCAATACCACCACACACACAATGGTAGAGCCACAGCCAACAAACTTTATCCCCATAAATGAGAATTCTTGGTGCCTATGTCAAGATAACAAGAACCAAATTATCCCTGAAGACTTTGGGCAAGACATACTCTGCAAAGAACATGAACAGGTTTCCCTAATTCCGTATCACTGCAACATTCAAGTGTTTAGCAACAAGGGCACTCTTGTTTACAAAGTGTTAGCACAATCTGTCTTACACTTTTAACCATTCTGTCATGCCCTTATGACAGAATGACTAGAATGTTACTAGTGACATAAAACTAATGACTGTGATGGTAAACAATTTGATTAGGGCCCTCAATTATGAAATTTTCAAAGGTTTCTACCACATCACAAATGACACTTTACTGATTAGACATAGATATAGATAGATATATTATATCTCCCCTAAACTAGCCTTGGCTTTCACTACCTAATGTTAAACTTATCCCCAAACTGATCACCATTGTAAGAACTCTACCCCACTTGTCCTCTTTGTAGCTTGCCAGTGATAGTCACAAGTTCTCTTTTTTGGGTGTCAAGAGGTCAAACTAGACTAATATCCTGGTTTATGGGAGCTTTTTCCCAAAAAATACAGCATTATCCACCCATGAGGTAAAACAACAGAAGCCTTCATTCTCCATTGTTTGCTCTTATGGAAGCTTTGCTAGGGAAGAGAAAATTGGATTCTTTCACCTGAGAAACTCACTCTTTGCTCATTAATGCCAAATTAGAGGGGCTAGGGAGATAGCTCGGGCACAAGTGCCTGCCTGGCAAGTGCAAGGTCCTGAGTTAGATCCCCAGTTCCACAAAAAAGAAAACCTGCTGAGGCTTACATTCACCTGGTTTGGTTTGGTTTTTACTGGGGTCTCAAACTACTGGTTACCTCCAAGCTCTGCTGAACTAGTACTACTGTCTCAAACTTAAGCAAGGCCTATGGCGGAGGGACCATCTCAAATGTGAAGAGTAACCGACTATGTTATTTTTCTCCCATCCCAATACTTCCCATCCCACCCAGCTTCATTTCTGAGAGCAGATATGTTCAGGCATGTTCTAGGTAGTAGCCTAGAACCACACATCTAAAGGAAATCATTCTGTAAAGAAAACTTGCTATAATCCTTTATAGCCAGAAGAAGGTCAACAGCAAAGGGCCTATGCTTCTGAAGTGTGCTTCCCTCAACATTTAAGCCAGAAATAGGTAGGCAGGTGTTCCCTGGGCTTCTCCCATCCCTCCTGACTCCCATAGAACACCTCATCTCCCAGGATGGCTCCACAGCATGCACACCAGGATGGATGCCACCCTACATGAAGTTCCAGGGACAGTATAGGCCTCTGCTGTTGCAGGCGCTGCTTCCAAGTCTCAGAGCAAGGCATGATACACAGTCAATGCAATGTTAGAAAATCCAAAATATTCCTTTAAATGAATCTCAAAGTAAAAACTAGCTGCTAGTAATTTCAAAAAGCTCACAAAAGAAATCCAGGGCTGCACATGTGGAGCCCTTCCCCATAAGCTCTGCACTGCCCCATCTGTAATGCTGCTCATCCCCAGGGTCCCATCATCATCTGGCCACGTTTAAAGGCTATGACAGCAGCAAGCGTTTTTACATGTTGTCTACATTCAGCTAGGCCTCTCTGTGGGCCCCTAAAAGCCTCAGGTGACTGAATTATTCATCAAGTGTGCTGCAGACTGAGTCTATTAACTCATGCACCCATGCCCATTCCCACCTCCTTCTAAATGGCAGAAGTGGGTAGAGGTAGGGTCTAACTTTGGAATTTCTACTGGATGTTTTTAAGATATCCAGAAGAATTACTAAGACCTATTTCTTTTTATTGTGTTCATCAGGCAAAGCTAAGTGACCATGAGATTTTCCACAAAAATTATACCCTCCCTCATGTCACCCAGTGACACAATCCCATTGCCTCCACATGGAGGAGTTACTCTTCATAACATAGGAAAAAAGATCAAGCTTAACTAAAAAAAAAACAAAAAACCAAGAGAATGAGACCTACTGAACTTATATGCAGGACCATGGTCTAATACCATCTTAACCGTTTGAGTCCCAAGCAGCGCAACTGCGCTGCTGAGATTTTATGTCGAGAAAACCCAGCACATTTCAAACATTGTGGACAACTGACGGTGCGTTACCAATTGTCGAAGTCGCGCGCTCAGATTTACTGACGCAAGTACACCGAGATATTGCTTTACTCTGAACTGTTTCCTTGTAGATTATGTATGCGTTTAAAACCATGCAGTTGATTATGTTAAAGGCTACCTTTTTCCAATATTTAACTGATCTTCATTGGAGACAGGTATACAGCATTTTATCCGACTCATCGATGAAAAATAAAGCACTATCGCGCTGCCTGGTATTTCTCGACATAAAATAAAACAAGCACTATCACGCTGTTTGGGTCTTGTCATACTCATTTAGAGAAAGCGCAGTTGTGCTGTTTGGGATTCTTCAACAGTGTTTTTTCAATACCCCCTGGGACTCAAACGGTTAAGCCAGGGTAGTCATCTTGCTGACTTAAAACATCAGCTTTACTGTGGCTCACAAGACCTGTTTCCTCATTTTTTTTTTTTTAACTTTATTTTTTTTGGTGGGACTGGGGTTTGAACTCATGACCTTGCACTTGCCAGGCAGGCACTTGTGCCACGGAGCTATCTCCCCAGCCCCCTTAAACTTTATTTATGTTATGGACGGCTCAGCTTGCCTGGGGGTG